>CCAG010018668.1:0-30321 GCA_001077435.1 Glossina morsitans morsitans | reverse complement strand
TATTCGGACATATTATGTGTACGCAGCGACTATTTATTCTACTCAGCGCTCTCGTGTGAAATTAGTTTTCATAGTTGCAGGGCACAGTAGCTTAAGGTTAGATAACGCATTATGCAGTGTATCTCTTAGTTTTTTTTAACCAACGGAAATAAATGCTTGATATACACTTCCCCGAGGAGGACAATGATTTGTTTTGTCAAACGCCCAGAAGGAAGCATCAGCGGCCCCGAAAAGTGGATATACTCTTGATCACCATCGAATTTTAAATCGATTTAAGCATGTCCGTCTGCCTATCTTGCCGTCTGTCCGTCTATGCATCTGTCTGTTGTAAGACATTGTCCGGGTGCAAACTTAAAGCTATCGACTTCAAATTTGACAGAATCATTAGAAGTTCTTTCGCGCAGATTGGTGTTGAAAATGGGACAAATCGGTCGAAGGACACGGCCACAGTACGACGTATACTGAGAACACCTCTGTTTTTAGAGAGAATGCGTGATTGGTTTTTTGCTCATTACTCATAGACTGCTGAATGTACATACCTTTGCACGCATATTCTATGGGCGATGATGTAGCGCCTGTAGAAAAAAGGTAAAAGGTGAATATCTGAATACAAAATCCTGAGCGAAAGCTTCGATATGCTTTCATATTTGCATTTATTTAAAGCATACCTAACCCACGTATTAACAACGCCCTGCAACTTATTGCTAGAAACGCGCCATGCACCATAAGATAATAGTAATAGGTATGATTAGACATTTGATTTGAATGTGAAACAAATTTTATTTCATCCTTCAAATGAAACCCAGGTAAGCCTGGTAGCAGGTATAGCCTCCTCAACATCCTACTTGTTGAACAGCTTAGGAAGCGTTCGTATTTATTTGCACCTCACAACACATTTACATAATCTCGTCAAAAATGACTTTAAAATGGATATAAGGCCTCGAACGATTTGAGAAAGGAGTCTATGCTGCTTCCAAGAAGCTACAAGCTCACGATGTAGCTTTTGACGTTGTTTTCGGATTCTTTTGTTTGATCTTTTCCTCCTCATTTCGCAAGAACTACGCCTCTGCTCTTAACCTAATTATTATTATTGTGTAATGATATATATGTATATATATATATATAATATATTAATAGTCATTAATTTTTTAATTAATATTCATTAATAATTATTCATAATAATTAATAAGCTAAACTACACTAAATCAATATATTTATCGATTCAGAATCTGTTTATGTATATATATGTGTATTTTATCATATATGTATATGCATATGCGTATTTTGTAGGATCTCTGAAGATTTCGTCTTGGTGTTGCAAACGTTGTAATAACATGAATATATCTCCATATAAAAATCAAGTTATTTTTTCGTTTGAAAATAACGAATGCTTTAGAAGTTGTTTAGTTAATTGTTTATCTGTTACACCCTATTTCACTTTACGGTTCGTGTCTGCAATAATTCGATGTATTTCGATGCAAACGCTAAAAGTGTAAAAAAATGTTTTTCTTTAGAGATTTGTGCAAATTTTATAGGAAAATAATTATATATAACCGTTGGCTTAGAGGAATGACAAATGCGGAGCACGAAAGAAATTGTTTTTGGCTTTTTACGTAATTCTTAATAGTCACAAATTAATTATAATAGACAGGTTATATTAAGTTAGTGCGGACGTATATAACACGCGGAAGGGCTTAAAATAGACTCGCCTTTTACTATACCGGTCGGTTCAGAATCATAATCTGAATTGATCTAAGCCTAACAGCTTCTCAAGAAGTACCTTTGTATCCGCGATGAGAAATAGGACACGAAAATAGTTGAAGAAGAAAATACTAACATCCGTGTTATTAAAACTGCTATCCCAGACAATATTTTAACGGAATGGCAACAACGGTGGCATAAAATGTATGATCGACCTACACCCTTATCCCAATCGTTAAACGATGGGTGAGGTGAAGTCAATCTCTTCCTAACCGAAATTTTGACAAGTCATGGAAATTTCGCGTGCCAAAGCATGAACGGCCAGCCTGAACTTAATTAAGGAATACGCTTTCAAGGTCTCTGGAAATAGAAATCGTGCCGTGTAACCTATTAGCGGTTATGCTAATGAACGCAGGAAGATGGAGGAAATGCACCAATGTTTTGCTATGGTGTAAAGTCACGCGAAGATGACATCCGAATCCCGAATCTCACGCGAGGACGGTCGTGGCGGGATTATATTGTGAAAATCGACAATCGAAAGCGATTCCGGGATCGCTTTCGAATTGCCTTGAGATTGCATCGTCGATCATGGATTGTCGATTTTCACAATACAATAGACACATATATATACACATGTGTCACAAGTGTGTGTAGGATATAAATATCGAATGAATAAGCTGATCATTACTTTGAAGGTTAAGGTTTTATAAAATTAAGTGAATAACAAGAAATGCCTCTAAAATCGAAATGCTATAGCATTTACGTTATCTCGTATCACAATGAAAATGTTGAAATAACCCTCACAACCGCGAAAATTCATTATTCATTATTTGGTATTACAAAAAAAAAAAGTCGACTTAAACCAAATACGATTTGTTCAGTTAGTGTAGTGCATACATTATGTCTGTTAAAAAATAAAGTATACATCACAAGCAGTTTGGTTCAAAAATTTATATTTACATTTATTTGACTATAATATATACACTGCTCCATAAGACCAATTTAAACGTTCGCAGAACTAAATCGAAATCTATCTAAAATGATTGAAAATCAAATTTAATCCGCAAAGTAATCATCATATGATATAGCGTCCGCTACTGGTATTAAATTAAAGTGAAGAGCATCTGAGAATGCTTGATTGACATCTCTCCCCAATTCATTCCATACATCTTGCCAGCTGTCAGTTAACACTTTATTTGTAGCATCCGTCAATTCTTTATTACCGCCGAATAAGTTTTCAAACTTAAATATTATACTGAAACGAAATATGATTAAATTAAAAAAACAAAATTTTAATTACTTTAAAAATTCTGTTAATTTCTAAAATTATACCCCTTTGGTTCCAACGTAACGGCTAATTTTTTAATTTTAATGTAATTTTTGCCTTGACGCTTCTCCAATTCATATCTGATTTGACTACATAATGCGCGTCTTTGAATATAATCTCTACGTTGCCTTTTCCTTTAATGGGTAATAAGAGTAGTTTCCCATCAAGTTCATAGAGCGCATTGATTCTGAGCAACGGTACAGTAAAATCGATTTCGGTATTTTTGACATCTTTAACGAAACCTTTGGTTTTAAACACTTTTAATTTCTCTATGCCCCTTGCTTCCAAGTTGGAAAGAATAAAATTTAACTTCACCGGTGAATTGCTTGACTTCCTGGACGCTGTAGCTTTATCCAATTTTACCAATGAAAAATCGGGCAAACCGAACGTGGGATTCCCTTTAGGATACAAACGTATTATTTCGTTTATCCTTTCAGCGATACATGTGTCATCGCCAGCTTTGCATTTTTGAATTTCAGGCGCTAAAAGAATTCAAAAAAATATTTGAAAAAAAATTGAAAACTCATAAGATGTTTCGATAAATTAATTAACAATCAAAATCATCCCATTGTTAGAATACGTTAGAATACGAAATGAAACCAGAGTTGCATCACGAAATCAGCAAAGAACCGAATGCGGCGAGCAAAAGACATTCGAACCGGACTCGAACGATAAAAATAGTTAATAATAACACACTTGATAAAATGCTGTACACGTCCACGCTTAAAATGCGGCAATAAAGTAAATTAATAAAAAATAAATGATTAAAGTGAACCGATGGGCACCTAAAAAAGGAGAAGAATTTGAATGAAAGTACTCTCCACCTGGTGAACCGTTAAATTTCTCTTAATTGATTTGAACAAAATTAGCAGAGTGATTTGATTAACCAGTTAACTGTCTATGACGATGTATATATACGTTGTGTACGTCTATCGGTCCTTGTAAGATTTCTTCATAATATTTTATCCTTATGAATGTGTATGAGTGCTATATATTGTAATGTGATCGCATATCGTTGTTATGCATCCACTTTGAAGTGTGACAGACTTATGCAAATTGAGCATACGCTAGCATTAATGTAACTGTAATATTTAGTATAAACATTTATACCAAAATTAATTGAAGTTAATTCTCAAAAAGCAATTCACATAGCGTTTCATTCGCTTAAACAAAAAGGCGTTCCATTCGCCTAAAATATTAGCTGGGGACGATTTTAGTATTAGCACTGAAAGAAGCAGATTGACTTGGTGGACTGAAGCCGAGCATTCAGGCAACGAATCCATAAACATGCAAATAAAAATAATTTAGAAAACAAGGACAAAGGTATATAAAAAATAACAAAATTTATTACCTGGCGATCCTCTACACACCAACATAATTCATTACAATATATAATATATTTTACAAAGTACCTTTGTCGTTTTGTCAAGTCGATCCGTTACAACCTAATTTCATATAACACACACTCTCTGTTTACGTGTATATCGCTAAAGAGATCGACACAGTTAGGTGTTTAATGAGTGTTTTATACAATTTGAAATCTAGTATTCATCTACTTACAGTCGAGCTCATTTTTAACACAAATATAAAATCGAACCATATCTAATACATAACCTCACTCTATATGAATCTGAGAAATTATTTTATGGCAAAACGAAACATTAAACCGGGTCAGCTCAATCCTTCGCTTCGGTTTCGTCCTTTTTAAAGGCAACCGATATTAGAGAGATGTAAAAACATTATACTTGGGCAAGGACGGTCATCAAATCTTCTCTTATCTTATAGTGGTCTTACATGATCGCTAAAGAGCAAAAATTATACCTTTTTCCCATGTAAAGGCAAACTTTTCGCTGGGATGCTTAAATATAGGAGCAGGTCCAAAACGCAAAATGTCTTGCGTGAAAATTTTGCATTCTTTATCTTCTTCTTAATCTTCTTCTCAGTTATACGTCAAAGTGTTCAAAACCCCTTCCCCCATCCTCCCGAAGCTTTAACATCACTTTAAAATCGCCAAAATATGATTACTAAGCGGGTTTTTTTTCGCAAAATTCAATAAATTGCAGTATTTTTTCTTATGATTGCTTATAAAAATAAAGCGTTATATGGATAATGGGGAAAAAAGTGACCCGATCGAAACCATTTCCAATACCGTTTCATTCATTTCATCAAAATATCTCGAAAATTTTGACCTGTAACCTAACTGAACGCAAGGATGCATGAATAGAAATCAACCGTACAGATGGACAGATAAGCTTAAATCGGTATACTGAAAGAGTATTCTACCTTAAGTCCCTCTGGGTGTCTGGGTTTGATTCACTAAAAGAGTACTCCACTTAAAGTCCCTCTGGGTGTGTGGGTTTGATTTACTAAAAGAGAATTCTACCTGAAGTTCCTCTGGGTGTCACAACTTAATATACTTTGCATCGCAATCAATGATTCTATATGGTTGTCTCCAATCTATTGATAAATATAGAAAAAGTGTTTTATAGCCTTTGAGACGAGGTCCAAAAAAACAAAATTGATAAAATTCTATGAAACGAATAAATTTAATTCGTTTTCCATTCAAAGGAATTTTCAAGAAACTTCGTAAACGGACTTAACTCCTCACCTCTTTACGTTAGTATGTTACTTGTATTGTAATTCCACGAATTGAGTAAGAAAACGAACTATCAGACGAATGCTTTGATTTAAATGACTTCAAAAATAATCATTTACCGTAAACAGCATGACGAAAACGGAAAATTATATAAAAATTGTAGGTGAGAGACGTTTACATATTTTTTTTTTTTAGACACAGACAAATTCACATAAAAATGTTTACGAGGTTGAACCCAATGAAAGTGACAATAAACAAGAGACCAAGGCTTTTATTGTATTTCTAATTGAGACGGAAATGGGGAAATATTGAAATAGATCTTCAAGGTCGACCAGGAAAACCTTTTCTTTCCCATTGAAAATTTTGCATTTTTTTCATTTTAAGGACAAAACGAAGTACACATCACTTTTCAACACATTTCAAATGGCTTCGCGAGCCGAACTTTACCAGACGAAACGCTTTATTGACCGCGATATTAACTTGATACAGTGGCAATGTATTTCACAAAAAAAATTGAAAGAACATTTTTCAATCTTACGTAAATCAGCGGCAAGGATATAAGAAGCGGCGCACACAATTAGGAGAAAGCTTAATAGCTGGCTTTGTCTACACATTTCGAACAAACGACCGTAGAATTTAAAAACGAACTCTTTTTGCGAGACTAATCCGTCCGTAGATAGTAACTGGTAACTGAGACTTTGTAATTCTTGTAAGCTGATTTTATACATTAGCGACATTGTAAAATGACTTGCTACATACATACAGATAATGCCATATGAATATTACATTGTATCATGAAATGTATGAAAATTATTTATTTAATTATTTGAATTTGAATTAATTAAAACATGAAAGAAAGAATAACTGACCCTTGTTAAAGTAATTGCTTAGATTTTCGCTCCGTTTCGAACTTTAAAAACACGTTGAGCAACATCGACCATTAGACGCAATTGTTTAGTTAGTTGTCTCGTAGTAATACATCAAAAATTACCCATTATTTTCATTACGCATACTCCTGAGGCAAGTCCGCATGCCGAAAAACCTAGAAATTGATAAAATAAGTCTCTCAATGGAGATAAGTCTCTTAATGAAATGTTTTTTATCATTCTTTGATAGCTATAGACACTACAGGATTGCTATCATACCTAGTTATGTGGATAGGAATCTCAATAAAATATTTTTTTATCATTCTTTTGCAGTGAATGATTTCAACCCCTTGCATATGCAGATATTTGACCAGTTTGAAGCCTTGAAGGTCTTTCTGCCTACCTGATTTTCTGAATTCTGATTCCTCACAAATGAAAAAGTTAAGAAAATTTAAACTTAATAAGAGATCAAGTTTCGGAGACATCCATAAAGGCCAAAGAATCACAATAAGTCCGGCAAAAAGGTAAGAATTTGAACTCGTTAAAATATTTATATAAAATACTTTGCAGACCTCACCAGGAGGATATCCTAATCGAGCCACTGCCAACTACACACCATGTTAGAACATGTCTTGAAAATATATGCCAATGTTTCGGTTGAATTTTTCTTACATCTAGAAACCAATCGCATGATTTTCGTACAAGTCGAAGATAAACATTCTCTACTTACTTATAAAGTTACCATCAAAGATTACCTTATAGTTCGTTTGCTTTTTTTGTTGTTGCTGTTGTTTTAATTGCTGATTTCAGAAACAAATAATACTAATTTATTTATTGGGGTATATTCACTTTGTCGAAACATTTACGACATCCGGAAGGACCTTGATCAGTGTATCAATTTCTAAATCGATTTAAACCATTCCGTCCATCTGCCTTAATCTATACTAATAAAAATTTGTTTATACTTTTTGTGATCCTACAGTACAGGATGGGACATTCAGAAAGACTGATCAATATTAAATTCTCGAATCGATTTAAACCAATTCGTCCGTCTGTCTTAAGCTATACAAATTGTCTATAGTCTTTGTGATCCTATAGTACCTACAGATATGTCTGAGTGTTTATCGTCTGCACCTGACGTGTTGCCTTAATCAGACGGGTTGCCTACAACCATTGGCAATCGAATTTAGTTGATTGAGGACCCCTCAGAGAGAAAGACTATCCCCAATGAAGGGGGCCTCGCTACCCTGAAGTATCGCAATAGAAAATGGGTGTGAGCCAAATTCTCGTCTATTGATTTGCGTCGAGGCCTATCTAAGCAACTCTTAGATAACTCCCCGCGATACTTTGCGGCAACCACAGCCACCACGAATAGTCCTCGGGGGACCGAACCCAACCGGTAAGGCAGCAAGGCATTCGTCCGGCATTCCGATGGGTAGTGTGCCTCTTCCTGCCGGAGCAATCCTACTTTGGGCAACCTGATCCCTGTGGACACCCTTTAACTTCTTGGTTTATCGTTCAAGCAAGAAATTACACCAAGCTATACAGCTTTGGCTGCCCTCATACTGTACGCATACTGCACTTGCCTTTGGACTATCCACACGTCCCTGTAGGCCAATCCAGTCACTATTCTTTCTCAAAGAAAATAATGCTTCCGAGATTGTCATCGCACTGCACATACACCCAGCTGTGCCCCTAGTACCTACACAAAAATAGAAAAAAATCGCCGCCGCTTTTGAGTGGTGTTTTAAGATAATACTGTTACATGCATAGCAGATTCGGCCACAGCCGAATATAACTTTTCCACTTCTATTACTTCAAACCAAAGTACAAAAATGTCATCTCAAGTTCCATTAAGATTTATATAAAATATGTAACAAATTCTATTACTTCGATCTCTTATTAAATGTGATAAATAGAATTTAATCGCTTACCAACAAACAATGTTTAAGTGAAATATGTAACTACGGGAATTTTCCTTTTATATGACAACAGCAAATGAGTTGAGTCGAAACGACTCGAATCCACAGAACACATAGTTGCTCTTCTTAGCCGCTCTTTCATCTAAGGCGTCGACTTGACTTCGTAAGGTTGCAAACTGGCTCAACGTTCCACCAAATTTTTTTTCCTAAATCTTCCACCTTCGCATCAAATTAATTTACTCATTACTTTAGTAACTTTTTTCTTCCAAGGCATCAAACTGGCTTAGCGCATCGTCAACCTTCTCTTCCAGCGCATCAATTTCGTCATGAATTTGCTGACACAGCTCGTGTATGCGTCTTTTCAGGATGTCTTGATTTTCCTGAATTTTCTCGTTCTTCTCCGTCTCGTCGTCCCGTCAATTTTTAATTCTATTTCTTGTTGTCCTGACTGCATTTGCTGCATTTCTTGTTGAATTTGTTGTTACATAAACTGCATGAGAGCGGCGTTCGATATACTTGTATCATCTTTGTCTTCTCTTTTGTTGCGTTTTTCCCCCGCTGTAGCTGTATTTTCTATTTCTCCCAACTTGTCGTTTTTCTGTTCTCTTAGCTCTTGTTCTGCAATTGCTTGTATGGTTGCATAGCTTTGTTCCGTTCGGCGTACTATAGCTTTAACATACGCACGTGCTTCCCGTCTCTCATCGGTTGTACATGTATCTCCTTCTTCTACAATACGTCGGGTAGACATCACAAGAATCGCCATAGCATTCAAATACAGAATGATCCTCTCCCTCCTTTTCTAGTTGCTCCCAAAGTTGGCGCTGCAGCTTTTCTTTCCCTAAGCTCCCGTTTGAGATGCTCCACTGTTGTAACATTTCTCTTGGTTTCCACGATCCCACTTCTGACACCAGTTGTTACGGTCTTCGTAAGATTATTTATATTTTACTTTGGCAATACTCTCGTCTTCTCAACTCTAATATTTTTTTTCGATTCAAATGTTCTTGTCCGACGGACTCTGCCTTCCGCAAATAATGCATTTATAACCATTTTTATATCACCGTTACCTAAGTTCGTGGCTTCTTTTTTAATCCGTTAACCTACTTTTCCTCTATTCCTTTTCCTCAGCCGGTAGCTGCATGACGCGACGCAAATGTGCACTTGTGACTTCCCTCCCTAGGGAATTTATTTTTTTTTTTGGAGAAAATCAATTAGTTAGAATGAACTGGATTTGGGATCTCCGTAACAATACGAATATCTTATTATATTGATTTGGATCATAAGTCTATTTGTCTAACGGTTATTTGGCGCGATTTCTTAGAACCTGTTATCAGTCGTTTATCGGGATAATAATTGTAACCCTCTCTCCGCGAACAAATACCATATACCCTACAGAGCGATAAGTATTAAAAAACTCGATTCAAAACGATTGCAATTCTTTTCCGGTCTTTCGTATATAATACGAATATCTTGTTATCTTGATTTGATTTTTATTGCTGTAAATGGATCATAAATCTGTTTGTCTAACGATTATTTCGCGCGATTTGTTAGAACCTGTTACCAGTCGTTTATCGGGTTAATAATCTTAGCCCTCTCTCCGCGATCAATTACCGCATACCCTATAGCGCGATGAGTATTAAAAAATTCAACTGAAAACGAATGCAATTCTTTTCCGGCCTTTCATATATAATACGAATATCTTTTTATCTTGACTTGACTTTTATTGCTGTAAATGGATCATAAATCTATTTGTCTAACGATTATTTCGCGGAATTTCTTAGAACCTGTTATCGGTCGTTTATCGGATTAATAACTTTTTAAACCGTAAGCTAAAATGTTTTAAAAAACTATATTTAGTGTACATCGACACTTTCGATACCCTTCACTGGAACTTTCTCGACTTTTTCTAGATGCACGTAGTAACTATTGCTTTTTTTTACTTTCTTATCAGGTAAAAAAATGCTTTCCATTAATGATTATAAAATTTTGAATTAACTAACCTTCTCTTCCAAGAAGCTATTCAAATCATCGAAGTAGGCATTAGGGTCCATGGACAGACGGTATGTTGATTATACAACTATCCTATAATAATATGCGCTAATATGCGAGACCCACAAACGATAGTTCAAGTTGCAAATGATCGAAGTAATAACTTTGTGTTAAACCTAAATATCGATCCAAAATTCGATATGCAAATGGCTCTATAACAATTAATAACCAAAACGTAGAAAGTTTTTATACCTTAGATTCATATTACACGGGGACTGTGACCACAACATAGAAATAAGAAGAAGAGTAGAAAGGGTTAAATCATCGTATACGAAATATCAAAAAATTCTAGCGAGACGGGAAACCAGATTGCCCCTTCGCCCCCGTTTCATTAAAGACTTTACTTTTTTTGAAAATCAATACAACGAACAGACTGAAAGCATTTGAGATGTGGTGTTGCTGTGAAATTCTAAAAATATCGCGGATAGATCGCATATCCAATAATAAACTCCGAGCTATTAAAGGGCAATAAAAAGCGAAAAACTGCCTGCTTTGAACATATGGTACGTGGAGAAAAATATGAACTGCTACATGCAATAATGGAAGACCCTATCGATGGAAGTAGGGGCATTGATATAAAACAAATGCCGTGGTAACATTCGAAAATGGAAAGGACTGAGAACAATGATAATATACAGCCAAGAAGATTTTTGGGCTAAACCACTTGTGGTACAGGGTATATTAAGTTAGTGCGGATATGTGTAACGCGGTAGATCCACTTTTTATTATACCAATTGATTCAGAATCATAATCTGAATTGATCTAAGCTAGTCTGTCTATCCGTCTGCCTTAATTTGTGTTCCCCACGTAAATTTGTGTTCAAGCTATTTTCAGATATTTTGATGAAATTTGGTACAGCGAAGTGTTTCGACACAAAGACGAGCACTATTGGTTCGGATCGGTCGACTTTTCCCACTATTCCCTATATAACGCTCTATTCTTAAAATTCGTTATATGGAAAAAAATTGCAATTTTCAAAATTTGTGCTAAGTGCTATTTCGGTATTCTAAATTGATAATTGAACACTTTGGACCGATTTAAGCACCTATTGAATGCCCTCCCTTATAACGAAAATTGAAGTTCGTGCGACAAAAAGATATAATCTTCAATGCTTCACCACGATAACATAAAAAAATTAACTTTACCAAATTTGGATGATTTCGGTCTAGTTTTTGGATCCTATCCTAATAAAGATTATCACGAAAATTCATCTAAAAATTAACTCTACAAAATTTGCACCATGTACGCCTATTTTTGGATCCTGTCTTATGTAAAGACCAAACTTGCACTACATCAAGTTGCGTTTTGAGCCCGCTTCCCCTTAAATGCGCACATGAAAACAACATGTAGGGAACGAGATATAATTGTGTTAGACAATGTGGTGTAGGTTACTTAATGGTCGGCCTTTCTGCCCGCCTATAACTACTAGTTACTTGCTATTAATCATATAATTTAGTACACAATAATATCATGAAACGCATGCCATCACTTATATCCAGTAACGAGTTGGTATTAAAAGAAGAAGAATTTTACATTATTATAGATAATTTGGGGTCTTCACATGAAGAGCGTATATAATGAGATCATAATGCGTTAGTGCGCAATAGCGTATGGGTAAGGTTGTAAAGTAAAACAAAGTCACAAATATTGTAAATCTTTAACATTCATTACCTCAAACCAATACGAGTAAGTAGGTAGATGTAACATTTTATGTATCAATAGTTGATCCCAGCAAATATAAATAATTGATTTTACATCAACATCTCCATATAGGCTTATAATTTATAGCTTTTATCTATCTTGAATGTATTTCTAAGAAAATTTTCCCTCCCAGCGTTTATTGGGGTTTTAAGGGGTTTCGCTATACTTTTCGCATGAACCGGATATTAGACAAATAGTTATAAGACACTGCAACGTATAGCTACGCGACTAACATTGGTGTGCTTAAAGGCAGATCAAACCAATTTTCAAACCCGATCTTAATCTTTATAACAATCAAGAGCTTACCAATAGAAAATCGTGCCGATGGATGAGAAAACAAACGGGTAAACCAGCGTACGGGTCAAGTACAAGTAGACGGACAAGGACAAGTAGACGGACTCAACTTAGTTGATTGGGAATCTTAAGCTTATTAATAGTCTATATACTTGAACCTGGCTCTGATGCTTACTGCTTCTGGATTTTAAAGACCGAAAAAGCAATTGTAGTGGACGTCCTTACTTCCAAAGTTTATATATCGATAATAAGAAGCATCTTAAAACAAATTAATCAAACTGGTTTTACTATAAAAATCATTTTATCATTCATTAAACTTTTAGATTAATTTTTTGCATTATTTTACATTTTAAATTTGCAATAATTGGAATCGTATGCGAATAATTAATTCATAATTTTTATGCCCTATTAAATGACATATCTTTTAATTAAAATCTATAAGATACGAAAGTGTTTAACTATCTAGCGTTCTTTGACAAATTCATTGCACTTTTTCAAAATATTTAAACTTCAACGGTCTTTTATATTAGATTAATGCAAAAAAAAAAAAAAAAAAACAATTAACATTATAGTCGGCCACGATGCTGTTACATAGCTCACACCACTTCGCCTAGTATAAGTACTCGTTCGTTTTGGTAATGATACACCAAAAAGCTCACTTTGTTTTCATGAACTATCCACCTAAATGGCCGAAGGTAAAGTAGCTTCAATTGCCTTAGATGCTAGTGCCTGGCTCAATTAATAATAATAATAATAATATTTGTATGCAAAGCAATTTTCATGAAAGCTCGCATAATGGGAGCTTGGATTTCCTCTTCACATCAGAGTTTTGCATCTATATATGTTGAGGCCGATAAATTTTAAAAATTGCAATTTTTTTTAGATATAACGACTTTTCAGAATGGAGCGTTACAGTGGGAGTGGCCGCAAAAGTGATCCGATTCGAACTATTTTCAATAGCGTTTGTTGTTGGTCCAAAATACGTTGCTGTACCAAGATTAATCGAAATATTTCAAATAGTTGGTAGAACAGATAAGGATTCTTGAACAGACCTCGTGCGAATAGAAGAACAGGCAAGCTTAGATAGATAGATAATACTAAATGAGTTTATCTCAAGCCTTCCTGAGTGTTACACGCGTCCGTACAAACTCAATCTATCCTGTGTCAGAATGCAACTGCTGCTTTTTTTACAATATATGTATACATATAGGGTAGGGTAAACACCCACCCTACCTTTCGTGCCGTCATTCCATCGTTGTTGCCATTCCCTTAAAATAATCTGCGGAATGGGTCTTTGAATTCCACGAATGTTTGTATTATCTTCTTCAACTATTTCCGTTGCCTATTTCGCATTGTGAATATATAGCTGCTCCTTGAGAAGCAGCCAGATGGATAATATTCCTTCTAGAAACGCTACGCGATAGGTTGATATTATCCTAAACGTGTACATCCTTTAAACTGCTTCAAGATTTTTTAGGAGGTGTTTGTAGTACATTTTCTGCCCAAATGGATGTGGCGCACATTATTTGCACCTAGGGTAGGCTATATATAAGTTTTCGCTAACTTTCATGTTTGGCCCAGTTTGGTTGCAATTGTCACCGCTGTATCCATAACCCTCTCAATATTTTCCGAAAAGGTTAATTTCATACCTGTTATCTTAATTTTGAACTGAATTCTCCACTGTGCCTCTCTATTTTTGCCACTTGGAACACCCATTTATTCGTCATAAGTATGGCTTCACTTTCCCCACCGCAAATTTTAGTTTGGACTTAGGTAGCCACACACTTATTCGGTTTAAGCTATCATTTGCTGCGACCTCTATTGGCGGGGTCCACGCTTGCTCTACAATCAGGGCGCTGCATGTCGCCGCTTCATCCGTGTTATACAGTAAACGTCTATCATGCAAGTAGCCGTCTATCATATTAACCAAGTACGGGAAGATATCTTGCAAGTAGCCGTCTATCATATTAACCAAGTACGGGAAGATATCTTGACGTAATTAATCTTTTTATAACGGTATAGAGTGGTTTTGCATCCCTCCTCTTTTGTGCTGCAGTAACCTCTTCCTCAATAGCATCCATAGTGAATCGCCGTTTAATAAAGCCAAACTGGACTTAGAGAAACTCGCTTCAGCTCTCCAGTTCTTCTTCTACTCTCAACAGCAGCAATTTTCCTTTGAGCGGGGGACTTTGCCCACGTTATCCAGGACGCAGATTGGTCTATATAAGGTCGGGCTACTTAATGACTTAAGGGTAAGATTTTGAAATGTCTAATAATTATAAATGATTGAGGTTTGTGAGGATGCGGCTTTTTCCCTCTTGTTTAAAAAAATTCCTATCCGAATTGATAATGCCGGGGCATGCTTCAGCGGCTATTCCAAGCGTCCTTACCTTAGTGATTTAACATTAAAATTAAAATACCTACACCTTACTTGAATGGCTTATCGTCAGTGGTCATCGGATGAAATGGACGGTCATCTATCAAAATACCCCTAATTTGACATCAATAGCGTGCAATCCTAGTGGATGATGGCAGATTTTATATCGGACGATGGTGTGTTACCTCGCCAACGCTTCGATCCAGAAGAAGGAGGAAGGAAGTGATCTTCTTCTTCTCCATATTTTTGTTCGAATACCAGCTAGCGTTGCCAATCAGTTAGTTGATCCCATTCGAATGTGACATTGCCATTCCATTCCGTTCCTATTTATACAATTGTTACTTATTACAGCATCCCTATAATACTTACGGGAGAATAACAAATTCCTTCCGCTATAAAAGAAAATGTGTGGTAAGTAAAATATACTTACCGTGCTTTAAATAATAAGAATAACTTACAACTACGTGTAGGACCAAAACAAGTTGCGTGACTTCGGTGCTTACAGGTTTTATAAAATTAAATGAATAGCAATTGGCTTTAAAATTCAAATCCTATTGCATTTACCTCATGAGTATGAACGCTGTAGCATTCACATCCGCGAAAATATTCCTGATTTAGTATTAAAAAAAAGTCAACCTATAAACCAAATAGGAATTGTTCAGTTTGTTTGATGCATATACTGTATAAAACTTCTCCCTTATCGCTGACGTAAATAAATAAAATATACTTTGCAAGTAGCTTTCATTCAAAATTTTACTTATATATAATTGACCATAAGCCCAATTTAAATGTTTGCGGAAATAAGTAAAATGATTGAAAATAAAATTTAATCTGCAAAGTAATCAGCATATGATATAGCGTCCGCTATTGGCGTTAAAATAAGGAGAAGGGCATCTGCAAATGCTTGATTGAAATCTTTTCCCAATTCATTCCATACATCTTGCCATATTTGTTAGCACCAAAGTTTTCTTAATTTCTGAAATCATACCCCTTTGGTTGTACCATAGCGACTAATTTCTTAAATTTGATGTAATTTTTGCCTTGACGCTTCTCCAACTCCACATTAGCTGTAACTGCCAAGTGCGCGTCTTGCAATATAATCTCTACATTGCCTTTTCCTTTAATGGGTAATAAGAGAAGTTTCCGATCAAGTTCATAGAGCGAATTGATTCTGAGCAACGGTATATTGAAATCGAGTTCAATATTTTTGATATCTTTGACAAAACCTTTGCTGCTAAACATTGTTCATTTTTGAATCTTACGTAAGCTAGAAGCGAGGATATAAGAAAGTCCATACAATATTAGAAAAATACTTGACCTCGAATCTTGTTTACACATTTCGATATAGAATGTTGAAGTTAACTGATCCGTTATAGAAAATATTGCGAACTTAAACGTTATAACTATTGTGGTTTTATTCATTAGAAATCTCTTAAAATTAATTTTTAAATAGTTTGCAATGCACAAGGTACACTGATTATAATCGTGATTATAATCGTAAAATGATTTCTATAATGTTTCCATTAATAATTACTCAGCTAACTAATTAACAGATGAATGACAGGAAGAACTAACCGTTGTTAATATCAGCACAACTCGTAGTTAGCTAGAAAGTCATTACTTAGATCTCTTGTAAGAAAATTTTTATTAGGTTAAACGGGGAAAATTGCGATAACACATCATGAAAACACATCATTGAAATGGGCACATGCGTCTACGAGACTAGTACTAATAATAAGAGCTATATTTACACATAAAAAGGGGTAAGATAATGTTATATAAAAGAAAGCTAATAATAAGAAAGAGGAGCATACAAAGAAAACAAACTAAGCAAAAGTGGGCGTGTGTAAGACGACAGTGGAACTTTGATCTTTGTGAGTGTATCAAAATTTAATTTTTTTTTGTAACGCGCAGAAGCAAACCTCCAAAATACCATAAAGTACCTAAATGCTTGGCCAACTTCAAATTTGGAATGCGCCTAAGCATGTCCATCTGTCCGTTTGCCTAATTGTGTAATGTCTGTGTTCAATATTCTCCCGTTAGTGAAAATATAAATTTGCAAAGGAATTTCGAAATGACCTAAACTTTTCAAAGGGGACGCCTACAACGCCCACTCGCCTAAGCGAGAAAAACTTTTTTTTGTGAAAATAGGAAAAAAACCCACTAAGCCTACTTTTAGTTCTTTTACTGTTTTTATCATATATAGGATAGCAGCGATAGGTATGAAAGAGACGGTCACGTCCGAATATAATTTTCTTACTTGTTAGTAAATGAAAAGGAATAACTTAAGCTAATAATCGAAACTTCTTCAATTTCTTCTGCGACTAATTGAGACTGATTTTCGGAGATGAGCAATTGACGTTGCTCTAATGCCTTTTGCTTCTGGCCTTTGACTTGGCTGATAAAACTTTTTTTTCATCCCTTCACTCTTTCTTGTCTATATGCTCTTAATACTAAACTGATTAGAAAACAACATCCAATAAAACGTTGATTCTTTTATTTTCTATTAAAAAAATTCTTAATAAAATTGCTCTTTAACCTCTTCAATCCCAGCATTACAACAAATAATTATTAAAAAATCAAAAAAGATAAAATTTAATCTACAAAGAAATCATCATAAGATAAACATTCCGTTCCTGGTGACAGCAGTTTACGGTACAGTTGGCCTAGTGCATTGTTAAATTGTCCACTCATCGCATTCCACACATCTAGCGAATTATCACTTAAGACTTTATTCGTAGCATCAGTCAATTCCTTATTACCACCGAATAAGTTTTCAAATTTAAATGTTACACTGTAAAGAAAATTTATTAAACAAAATCTTGATATCGTTCATCAAATACCTTCCAGGTTCTATGGAGGTTAAGAATGAAACCGTTTTTATGTAATTTTTGCCGTCACGCTTTTCCAAATTGAATTTATGTGTAACTGTGATATGGACATCTTTAAATATAAACTCTTCGTTACCACTCCCTTTGATTGGTAGCAGCAGCAGTTTACCGTCAATTTCATAGCGACCGACTATTTTCATAATTGGTACTTGCAACTCAATCTCATGATATTGAGTATCCTTTTCAAATCCTTTGGCACTTAATGCCGTTGCCTTATCCCAACCGGTTATTTTAACGTCGAAAAGTTGGAATTTCAACTGTAACTGCGTATTGCTACCTGTTTTTGTCCCTGCCAACCTATCGACTGTTATCAACTTTAAATTTGGCATCTTAAAAAGGGGATTTCCTTCGGGATAAAGACGTATTACATCATTTATTCTTTGGGTAACGCATATATGATCGCCGGCTTTACATTTTTCAATCTCTGGGGCTAAAAGCAAAGAAAAGTAAATATTCCCGAGAAACATGAGCCAAACAAAACAATTGTGGTGAAAATCGAAATTCTTTTTCAATCATATTCTATGTACACGAACTTATCGTCGACCTTTATCATCCAAAGAGATACAATTTTTATTCTAGTACTCGCCGCCGTTATATTCCGTAAGATATTTGATTGCAAAATAAGTGAAAAATCCGTTCAGGGGGATATACATTATACATAGTATATACATATATATCTTGTTACTTTCTAACCGACCAGGGTTACTTCCAGAGGCGCACGCAGATTTCGCCTGAAGGCCTTCATGCCTTAGCTACTAAATTCCTCTTATCCTTGCAATTGTTCGTTTTTTCCTCCACATGGAAAACACATTAGATGACATTACATTATCCTTTCACAAAGCATGAAGCACGACTTTCATTAACAACTAGAGAAGCATAACTAAATCGAACGCACTACGTAAGTTATTTAATTGCTTTGTTGCTCACGAATAAAAGTCTCCCCAGCCCAATATGGTTTTAGCAAGGGCCTGTCGACTTCAGCCAAACTACTTGAATTATGCTACGGCATTCAAAAGACTTTCTTTGATAACTGACAAGCAGACCTTGTATATATATATTCCAGCATGGACTTTGATAAAATAGATTAAAAACTATTGCTAAAGAAACTTGATCTCCCAGGATTCCCATCATGCTTGGTTTATTGAGCAACATCCCATTTGGAAAATGAAAGTTAACATCAATCGCATCTCTCGAAGGACATTTTTGTTTTCTCAAGGGTACATCAACTGAGCCATATACATGTATATTTTGATGTGGTTATATATACACATCGTCGACGATTTTTGTATTATTATATATATATTATATGTATGTATATATATACATGTATGTATATGAAATGTATTTCCATCCATCCATAAACTTCAGAAGCATTTCACAATAAAATCCCATATTTGTATACGTCACTTCATGTGTATACATTTAAGATTGGTAGGCAAATCCTTTGTGGAATCAGTTGGATTTCAACTTAAACTTATGGGAATGATAAAAGAAATTTTAGGTCAAATTTCTTTCGCAACACAAGGTGTTCTGGGCGAAATTTTAATTTCAAGAGACCGACCAATTTGCCTGACACCCAGACATAGTACATTACGTGCTTTATTTCATTTTATTTACACATTTACACATTCATTGACGAAATCGTCGACAAAAAATTAAATTAAATCACTTGCTGCAGCTTCGATTAAAATTTAAGCTAATGTTACCCGTAAACGAAGTGAATCGGTGACGCAAAACACTGATCATGACTTATTGTCTGTTAACTGCGAAATTGCAAATGATTTTCTCAAAAACATATCTAACGGTCACAACTTAAAGCAATGCTAAGAAGTACTTGAGCAGTCTTTGTGCATGTCCTTTTAAACGGTAACGCATTGCAAAGGTACTCTGAAGGTGAAAATCCTTTTTTCATTTTTATAATAAATTTTTCAATCTTACGTAAGTCACAAGCGCGGATATGAGAAAGTCCATACAATACTAGAAAAATAGTTGACCTCCAAACTTGTTTACACATTTCGATATAGAATATTGGAGTTAAATTTTTCGTAACACTGATCTGTTTTAGAAAATATTGCTAACTAAAACTTGTTACTGTTGTAAGTTGGTTTTATTCATTAGAAACCTCTTAAAATTAGTTTTTAAATAGGTTGCAATGCACAAGGTACACTTGTGATTATAATCGTAAAATGATTTCTATAATGTTTCCATTAATAATTATTTAGCTAATTAATTAAAACATGAATGATAGCCGTTGTTAATATTAACAGAACTCGTAGTTAGCTTGAACGTCAATACTTAGATATTTTGTGAGAAAAATATTATTAGGTTAAACGGGGAAAATGGCGATAACACATCCCGCTTGCGTTTCAGACTTAAAAAAAATACGATTTTGATACAAAAACCATTCACGAAGCTGGCTATCGTTGTTATGACGCCGAAAGCTACTGTAAATATCAATTAGCCAAATTCTCTTCCAATGAACTCAATTAAACATTTATTCTCCATTTGTTCTTCAAATCGATCCGAACTTTCATGGGTCCAAGCCCAAGCGGTACATGTTCAAAATTCAGCTCCCTTAAATTCTATATCTAATTGATTTAATTCATTTATCAATTTTCATCATAAACTTTTCTGCCCTATAAAAGGTCCACTTTTTTATATCCTTAAAAATCCTTATATAGGATAGGATGCAAAAAGTAGGACAAACATGGCCAAAGTTAGTACAGTTAATTTTTCATTGAACATTAGACCTTTTTGACATATGAACTTCAGTTTTCGTTATGTGAGGGGGGCTTCAAAAAATTGCGCTGGTCCAAAGTCTTCACATCCGTTTGGAAATATTATTACTTAGCTACTTTCGTCAAGAAATTTTGGAAAATTGCAATTTTCTTCATATAACGACGTTGTACGGGGAGTGGTCTTTCCAGTGGACCGATCCAAGTCATTTTCAATAGCGTTCGTTCTTGGGTCAAAGCACTTAATCAAAATATCTCAAAAGTTTCGACCTCTAGCTTAAACACAAATTTACATGGACAGACCTCAAACGGAAAGACAGCCTTAGATCGATTCTGAATCGATCGCTATAATAAAACGTGGTTCTATGTTAACCCCTTTTGTGTGTTACATACGTCCTCACAAGCTTGATATATCGTATCACAAGTTGTGTAGGATATAAAAAGTAAAAATAAAATGAAATTGGCAACAATACACATTTAACATTTAAAAAAAAAAACACTATACAAAGGTTGCTACAGTTGCCCTATGGATGGTTGAGAAATAGTACTTGTTACATCATTGAAAATACAGAATAGTCTTTCAGCTTATGAATGGAAGCAATGATGGTTGTAACGAAATTGCAGACCCATTTAATTTTTCTCATCCTATACTTACTGGCAGATTACTGGATGTGTCCATCTTGACTTTTCTCTGGCCAAAATCGCTATCTCGCTTCGATTTCAAAGTTAACTTCAAGTTACTTGTGTGTATGTCGAGCAGCTTAAGTCATAGCTGACTAATTAAGAAATAAGGTAAACCGTGAAATTGATAGGCATTCGAAACCCATTAATTGACTTCAAATGAAGGGAAATAAAAAATGGAGTTTGCTGTTTCCTTTCCATTCCGATCAAGTCACCAAGGAGTGAAGAATATCAGCGGCGACTTGAATCGCCTGGATCCATGTAAGACTTGAATATTTAAGAGGCATAAAATTTTAAATGACTTAATTGAAATCGGACGTGGCAATATAGAATACCAGTCCGTGGCGTAGGAGTATGATTATAAATTTCGCATTTAGAAAAGCCGTAGGGATTAATGAAATAACAGCCATTCGTCTATACCCAGAATATTGAATAAAAATAAAGCCTATTAATAGTTGAATACGTCGTGCTACCTCATGCTCATAAGAAAACGGCATGGAATTAAAAATTTTACGAGAACACTTAGATAGAATTCTTCAGGTTTAAATCGCAAGCTGAAGTAAAAGATGCAGAATTTGCCTAAGGAATCGTTCAGTTTCACACGGTATAACACGCTAATAAGTTGTAGAAGGGGAGAATATAAATCTATAATGGACAAGATTACTGTAATGTGAATAACAAAAAAAAACGTTATACGAATTATCGTTATACTGTAGCCCTTGCACCTAGACAAGGTAAACTTATGTTAGAATAGGAACCCATAGTGTCCATCGAGAAGCTAATCCCAGTCGTGTGTTTTTTGAAAAAAATGTGCTCACTAGAAAAACGGCAATCTACGAAGCCAACCTACGAAGTGTGAGGATGTAGATTTTAACGGATAA
This sequence comes from Glossina morsitans morsitans, assembly GCA_001077435.1. Lineage (NCBI taxonomy): Eukaryota > Metazoa > Arthropoda > Insecta > Diptera > Glossinidae > Glossina > Glossina morsitans. The sequence goes on along the minus strand of CCAG010018668.1, from coordinate 8,303 downwards.
GGCCTAAAAGCTGCACCGATGACAGGTTATCGGTTTGTGTAGCTCGCCGCCTTCGTCCACGTATTCATGTATTAAGTTTCTTGTCATAGTGAGTAGGGAATTTCCATCCCTTTTTATTTTTATTTATCATATGTTATTATGATAATTCGTCTTTATTCCTGGGTTATAAGATTTTCTTCTTCTTTAGCGGATTTCTTTTCTATTCAAATTTTAGATTATCATTACTATTAACTGAGTGGGCCTTCGATATAGCGACCTAAAAGATTTATTGAAACCGCGCGTTCCCCTAACAGCCCCGTTTTAATATTCGGTTGAAACCCGCCACCTTCTTTTGTTCGGAGTATCATATAGTGTCCAGCGTGATAAAGTGCTCGCCAAGCACTTGGTGTGTGATTCTGCAGATGGCCTCACATTCTTACAGAATATGGTGGGACGTCTCGCTCGTCCCTTGGCAGAATCTGCATGAATCGGTTTCGGTTTCCTTAGCTAATTATCACCCGTGTAGAAGCCTGTGACCAAGCGTAGGTAGCTCCGCTCCAGTCCCAGTAGTTCCTGTGCTATACCGAAAGATTTTATTATTCTCTTTGTTTGCTGTTGATATGCGCATTGTTCTTAATGGCAACCCAATTTTGTCCATGCTCATTTCGCTACCAGCGTGTTAATATAGTTTTTTGTATGCTACAGAAAAGTTCAAGACCTAACGTGAGGTGTAGAGCCCTTCTGTTAGCTAGACAGTCAGCCGTTTCGTTGCCTTCAACTCCGAAAAGCCAGACACCCATATTAAGTGCACGTCATTGTGCTTGTCTGGCTCGTTCAACGATCGAAGGCACACCAAGACAAGCCTGAAAGTTATTGTTTACCCCTTCATGGCCTTTATGGCAGCTTGACTGTCGAAGTAAATGGAGATCAGCTCATTCCAGCATTACCTTCCTAGGCATTAGGAAGCACGTGTGGAGAATGCATAGACTTCTGCTTCGAATGTGAAGGGGTAATATCTCATTGGTATGGCCTTTTGAAAACTCGGTCCACTTACTCCAGCTCCAGTTTTTTCATCGCCCCACCACATATCGCCCCAATCATGCAAGTGCAAGCGAAACACTGGAATATGTTCAGTGCCGTCGCTGCTCTATCCTATGTTTTAGCCTGTAGGCGTTGACAGGCAACGAATGCTTTGCTCGCCTATTCGGTTAGCCGTTTTAAATGCGCGTTATGTCAAATTACATAACAATATGCTTTCTTGTGTAGCAAATCTAAGGCACTTGTCATATCCAGCAAACTTCGCTTTTACATAAGCAGGCCTTGCCAACTGCAACAAATAGCCACATTTAAGGAGTATTAGATGGTTTGTTTCAACTGTGACAAGCCTCCCGATTCCACATTGTCTCTTACTTACTAACTTAACACCTGTGAACTTCACCTGCCCTATTTACTTACTAACTTAACACCTATGAACTTCACCTGCCCTATTTACCTAAGATAACTTAAAGCTAAGTGTGGGAACGAATGTAGACCTCACGAGATCTAAGAATAGCAACTATCAGTGCAGGTATAAAAATCACGATTACACTAACACATCTTATAGTGCGAAACTTACGTTGATATAATCAGATAGATAAATTCATCGCGTATAAATCGTAAGATGAACAGGTAATAAACAAGTATTTATTTAGTCGTGATTAGTTCGGCACAACGTTAAATATTAAGTCATTAATTCCAATCCCTAATAGCCGAAGAAGAGAAAAAATACCTTCGTATGGAATAAGCGAAATTGGAGTTAAAATGACACGATCACTATCGAGCATAAGTAAAGTTGGGGTTAGGATGTTAGGATGGCTACGTAGTATAAGCAACATTGTGGTTAACATAATAGGATCTTCACATGGCGTAGATAAAATTGGGTTTAGAATGGCAAGATTAACATCATTCCTTGAAGATATGTTGCAGATAGGAACTGCTTCAATATTTCAGGATACAATTAAACACAATATTAGAACTTTTCTTGGCTCTTATTCGTTAATGTAGTTGAGATATTTCATCAAAAGGATAAAGATTTCTAGAAAGAGCCAAGCAGAACAGTGTGTATGTACTGCGTTCGATTGCACACAACCTCAGCATTGAATTAAAATCGAAATAACAATACTTTACCGTCCATTTATAATAACTCGTGAAATCGCTTATTAAGAAATTAAATTTATTATGCAAAAAAATCGTCATAAGTTAAGCATTACTTAAATAGAAACTCGTTAAGATAGAACAGCGAATAACAATTTTACTTCTGTATTATAAACGTATATAGCGAAGAATGAGAGGTATATTCATTTCGTCAAAACGTTTGCAACGCACAAACATTTGAAAGCATCAGAGACCCTACAAAGTATATATGTCAACATCAAATTTTAAATCGCCTTAAACATGTCTGTCTGTCTGTCTGTTAGGAATAAAAAGATGATTGCTCGCTACTCACCAACTATAGCAAATAAATGTATATGGCAGGTGCTGTAGCGCTTGTACAAAAATGATAAAAATTGACCACGCCTACTCATGGCTATAGTGTATAAAAATGTAATTATCTTTTCAATATCTTTATAACGCGTAGAAACATTTGTCAAAAACCCATAAAGTATATGCACCTAAGCATGTCCGTCTGTTTGTCTGATCAACATTGCAGTATCTGTAGTAAACTCTCTCCCGTTATCGAAACGCCCACAAGTTTGCAAAAGAATTTGTAAGTGAGCTAAACTCTCCTAAAACTCTTGCATGGCCTGCGCGCCTATGCGACAAAACTTTTTATTTCGAAAATAAAAACAAATTAGCCTCGCCCCACTCCATATCATGAAAATTTAATTCTTTTACTTTTCTTTTTGTCTTCTTTAGGCTAACGGTGACTGGTATAAAACATTTCGTCACGACCGAGTATAGTTTTCTTACTTGTTTTTTATTCTAAAGATATTTAAGCTTAATATACGCGCTAGCCCACACAAACATCTACAATCGAACCGTTATAGTAAATATTTATTACATAATATCGCAATAATTAAAATTTAATCTACAAAGAAATCATCATAAGATAAACATTCGAGTGGAGGTAATATAAATGATTCGAGAACTTGACCCAATCCCGCGCTAAATTCTTTCTCCATCGATTTCCATACATCTCGCGAGTTATCAGTTAGGATTTTATTCGTTGCGTCGGTCAATTCCTTATTGCCACCGAATAAATTTTCAAAATTATATATTACGCTGCAATGAAAAATTATTTAAAAAAAAAAATTTAATTTAATTAAAAAATAAAATTTAATTTACCTTCCCACGTCTGTGGAGAGCAATAACTTCGCCGTTTTTATATAATTTTTGCCTTCACGCTTCTCGAAACCAATTTTGTGCTTCACTGTTACATGTACATCCTTAAGTGTAAACTCTCCATTTCCTTTACCTTTTATAGGTACCACCAACAGTTTACCGTCGATCTCATAGCGAGCATTTATTTTCACCAACGGCACTACGAACTCAACTCCGTGATAATCAGTCTGTTTTTCAAAGCCATTGGTACTTAATACCTTTGTTTTATCCAAACCGGTTATTTTAACATCAAAGAGTTCGAAACTTAACTGTAACGGGGATTTGCTATCCGTTTTAGCCGCTACCAGCTTATCGAGTGTTACCAACTTTAAACTTGGCATATTAAAAACGGGATTTCCTTCGGGATACAGACGTGTTATGTCATTCATTGCTCGGGTAATGCATACATGATCGCCTGCTTTACATTTTTGAATCTCTGGCGCTAAAAACAAAGAGGAAATTCCAAGAAAAATGAATATTTCCGCAGGAACATGAGCCAAACAAAATAGTTGTAGGCAGAATCGAAATTCTGTTTTACTCTACTGTACCGTTTTACCGCACTGTATATACATGAACTTAACGTCGACTTTTATCATCCAAAGGCGTACAATTTTTATTCAAGTAGTTGCCACCGTTACATTCCGTAAGATATTTGATTGCAAGATAAGTGAAAAATCCATTCAGGTGGATATGCATTATACATAGCCTACATATATATATTTTATGTCTACATGTTGACTTTTTTTTTTGTTGCCTCATTACCAAACATGTATATATGCGTCCGCATCCAAAAACCACTTTTCAGTCAAAGTATTTTTCTGGAATCTTCAGAGTACTTTTTCTCCACTAGGTGGCTTGATAATCGCATTATTTTGGTATTTAATGCTTATTATAAGTATATAGTATATTGAGAGAAACTCTCTCCTTTTGAACCCATCAAAATAGTGGTAGGAAAGATTGCATTTAGTTGACATGTGTACTAAATATGTGTGGCCATATAAATATAAGCATATACATCAATAACATATAAAAAAAAACACACACAAACACACACAATGTAACATAATGAATTGAGAGAAAGCATGGGGAAATAAATTATTGTCTTATGCATATTCTGACCGGCCAGGATTACTTCCAAATTCACACGCAGCTGTGCAATTAACATACTGACATGCCCGCGCTGCGCGAATGGGGAAAATGCACTGTATCAGATTCGGACGCGGACTGATATATGGCTGAGGGCCTTCATGCCTTAGCTACTGAACTCGTTAATTTATCCTTGCAACTGGTCGTCTTTCCCTCCACATGGAACACGCATTACATGACGTCACATTATCCTTTCACAAGGCTTCAAGCACGGCTTTCATTGACAATTAGGGAGACATAGCTAAACGGAACGTTTTGCTTAAGTTATTTATAATATAATCTCCCCAACCCAACATGGTTTTATCAAGGGCCTATCGACCTCAGCCCAACCGCTTACTTTTCTTTGACAACTGCCAAGCAGACCTTGTATATATATATCCCAGCATGAACTTTGATAAAATAGATCAAAACCTAAAGAAATTGGATCTTCCGGGATTCACATCATGCTTGGTTTAGAAAATGAAACTCAATATCAATCGAATTTCTCGAAGGGCATATTTGTTTTCCCAAGGGTACATCAACTCAGCCATTCCTTATGAAGATTAAGGAAGAACGTACATCCTTCCATCCATATATATAATGTATATCTATCCATCCATAAACTTCATAACCATTTCACAACGTAATCTCATAGTTGTATACGTCACCCCATGTGCATATATTTAAGATTGGTATGCAAACCCTTTGTGGAATCAGCGGGATTTCAAACGTAATCTTATAGAAATTATAACAAAGTGTTCTGGGCGAAATTTTAATTTCAAAAGACCGACCAATTTGTCTGACATAGTACACTACGTGCTTTATTTCATTTTGCTATTCCTACATTCATTGACAAAATCGTCGACCAGAAATTAAATTAAATCACTTGCTGCAGCTTCAATTAAAATTAAAGCCAATGTTGCCTGTAAACGCAGTAAAACGGTGACGCAAAACACTGATCATGACTTATTGTCTGTTAACTGCGAAATTACAAATGATTTTCTCACAAACATATTTAACGGTCACAACTTAAGACAATATTAATAAGTAGCCTTTGTGCGCGTCCTTTTAATCGGTAAAGTATTGCAAAGCTACTCTGAAGGTGAAATAATAAATTTTTTAATCTTACGTAAGTCACAAGCGAGGACATGAGAAAGTCCATATAATACTAGAAAAATAGTTGATCTCCAATCTTGTTTACACATTTCGATATAGAATGTTGGAGTAAAATTTTTCGCGACACTGACCCGCTATAGAAAATATTGCTAACTAAAACTTGGTAACTATTGTAAGCTGGTTTTATTCATTAGAAATCCCGTTGAAATGACTTAATGTAATTGACAATTTACGAGTTAAAATGCTTATTACAATGTGATAGGTAAAATGATTTCTGTGATATAACGTTTCAGGTACTAATTGTTCAATTAATTTGAATTAATTAAAACATGAATGAAAAGAAAAACTAACCTGTGTTAATATTAGTAGAACTAGTAGATAATTAGAATATCATTACTTAGATCTCTTTTGAGAAAAATATTATTAAGTTAAACGGAGAAATTGAGCGCATTGCGAAAAACATTTATTCAATAAATTATAGTTGTTATGGCACTGGATTCTATTATGAATATTAATTAACCATATTCTACTCCCGTGAACACAATCAAACATTTATTCTCTATTTCTTCTATTCTGTAAAAATGTCGAACGACTTTAATTATAAATAAATTATTTAAATCTGAACTTTCGCCTTTAATCAAAGACAGGTGCGGCTTCGTTCAACACTTTCTTAGATTATATTAATTACAAGGGAAAGAAAACTGAATAACAGCAGTAATTGGAACAACTTAACGACGATCCAACGTTTATTTCAAAATTCAAATTAAGATGTATTATTAAGCAGTTTTTGTGTTCCTGTTATCCTGTTATCCCTGGCATTAGTAACGGTGGTAAGTAGTAGCGATTTGACAGCTTGCTCTTTCATTCTTATTTACTTAAAACAAAAGTATACACAACTCTGTGTTTTTAAGTGAATATACGCTATAGCATACATAGATAATTCTATATTTTAACGTGAATATACGCTGTAGCAAACATACACAATTCTGTCTTTAAGTGAATTTATGCTACAGCGTACATACACCATTCTGTGTTTTTAAATGAATGTACACTACAGCGAACCTACACAATTCTGTTTTCTTAAGTGAATATACGCTACTGCAAACCTACACAATTTTGTTTTTTAAGTGAATATGCGCTGTAGTATACATACACACTTCTGTGTTTTTAAGTGAATAATCGCTACAGTATACATACGCAAACCTATATTTTTACGTGAATATACGCTATAGTAAACATACACAATTCTGTCTTTAAGTGAACATATGCTACAGCGTACATACACCATTCTGCGTTTTTAAGTGAATGTACGCAATGGCATATATACACAATCCTGTGTTTTCGAGTGAATATACACTAAACATGCATACACAATTCTCCCTTTTTAAGTGAATATACGCTACAGCATACTTACACAATTCTGTGTTTTTAAGTGAATATAGGCTACAGAAAACTTACATAATTCCGTGTTTTTAAGTAAATATACGCTACAGCATACATACACAATTCTGTGTTTTTAAGTGAATACACGCTACAACATACATAAAAGTTTATATGTATGAAAAATACAAAAAGTAGCAGGTTAAAAATATATGTATTGATAATGTATCCCTTAGTTTTAACTAGTTCTCACTTCGACAGCGTGACTTGAAAGCCATTTAGGTCTCTCTTTACGTATTAGGCGCTTGCATTAATTTTGAGAATTTTTTCACTTGAAAAAGGAATTTATTGCAAAAAATACAATGTACAATATAATGGGTGATATTAAAAGTCTCCGCAGTTTTTTGGCTTTCCTTTGAGCTTCTCTTTGCTCTTTTGAAACGATTCCAAACTGTTTACCGCCTCCGCTATTTCCATGCAACTTGCGTGCCACTCTTGCTCCACCGGTTGCAAAATTTCGTCGACTTTTTCTGTGGCTGGCGGACCAGAGCGAGATGCATCTTTGATATCGAAATTTCCGGAACCAAATCGTGCAAACCACTCCTGGTTCCTTCGATACGTAAATGCGCAAAATCGCAAAAAAAAAACCTTTGTAAGCAATGAATAACAGTTTATTTCGGTTCTTGATCGGATAATGTAACTACTACTAAATATGCTACTTATTCGAACTTTATAGTGCACAGATTACGTTACCGAACTAGCTTGTTTGCCTTTGAAATTTATTCTATAACAAGGGGTTTTTTAGAATGAGCCAAACTCGTGAAGTAATGATCTTATTGCTTGAAAAGTTGACTTCAATTCGCCGTCAAAGTCGTACGGTTGAAGATAGTTGCACTTTTCTGCTTGGAACTACCTTGCAGATACGACCTTACTCCAAGATACCACCAACGAATCAAGTTTTCAAAAGCGGTATTAAAACTGTTATTGCCCGTATTATCCGAAAACATTATGAAATACTTTCATCGTGTTCGATGAGAAAGCTCAACTTTGAATAAAAATCAAAATAACCTCACTTTCCATGAAAATATTGCGATTTGCATTAGCGTTGTATAAAAAGACTTGTGACAAATTTTATTTATTTTATTCGGGTGAGATTTAAAAGTGAATAACAATTTAATTTTATTTTCCTTTTTTGTGCAATGCATAACATAAATCTTCAATTTACACACACACACACACTTATTCTGCAAAGAAATCATCATAAGCTAAACATTCCAGTGTGGGTAATACAAGTTCTTCAATAATTTGGGCTATGCCTCTGCTGAATTCTTCACCCATCGCAT
>CCAG010018667.1:0-28801 GCA_001077435.1 Glossina morsitans morsitans | reverse complement strand
ATACGCTATAGTAAACATACACAATTCTTTCCTTAAGTGAATATATGCTACAGCTTACATACACACTTCTGCGTTTTTAAATGAATATACGCTATAGCAAACATACACAATTCTGTCTTTAAGTGAACATATGCTACAGTGTACATACACCATTCTGTGTTGTTAAGTGAACGCTACGCTACAGAAAACTTACAGAATTCTGTTTTTTAAGTGAATATTCGCTACACTATACATACAACAATCCATATTTTTACGGGAATGTACGCTATAGCAAACATACACAATTCTGTGTTTTTAAGTGAATTTACGCTACAATATACATAAAAGTTTATATGTATGAAAAACACAAAAAGTAGTAGGTTAAAAATATAGGTATTGATAATGTATCCCTTAGTTTTAACTAGTTCTCACTTCGACAGCGTGACTTGAAAGCCATTTAGGTCTCTCTTTACGTATTAGGCGCTTGCATTAATTTTGAGAATTTTTTCACTTGAAAAAGGAATTTATTGCAAAAAATACAATGTACAATATAATGGGTGATATTAAAAGTCTCCGCAGTTTTTTGACTTTCTTTGAGCTTCTCTTTGTAGCCTGCTCTTTTCAAACCATTCCAAACTGCCATATGGCTGATGTTTACCGCCTCCGCTATTTCCTGACAACTTGCGTGCCACTCTTGCTCCACCAGTTGCAAAATTTCGTCGACTTTTTCTGTGGCTGACCGACTAGAGCGAGATGCATCTTTGATATCGAAATTACCGGAACCAAATCGAGCAAGCCACTCCTGGGTCCTTCGTTCACTCACAGCATTCTCACCGTACACTTCACATATTTTTCGGTACATTTTTGCAATATTTACCTTTTCCGTAGTAAAAAACCATCACATAGCGTATTTCTTTAGATTTTTCATTCAAAGAATTAAAAAGCTATCCTCACGAAAAATTTAAAATGAAATATCAACTTTTAAGCACATGTTGATTTGAGGCAATCAGGCGAGTGTTGCCGATGTATAGACATCAACACCATCTAGTGGCAATAAACCGCGGGGACCTTTCCCATCACCCTTTATATTAATCAAAATACCTTCCATCATTTTCTACGACTTTTTAATATATTGCTGGCAACAAGGTGGTATTCACAAGGCGCTACGCCTGGTGAATACGCTCATTGCGGAGGAACTTTCGATTCGCGCTGCAAGAGTGTACCCTTGACAAATGCGATGGGGCTTGCATTCACTACTTTGATACGTAAATGCGCAACATCGCAGAGGAAAAGCCTTTGTAAGCAATGTATAACAGTTTATTTCGGTTCTTGATCGGATAATGTAACTGCTACTAAATATGCTACTTATTCGAACTTTATAGTGAATAGATTGCGTTACCGAAATAGCTTGCTTGCCTTTGAAATTTATTCTACAACAAGGGGTTTTTTAGAATGAGCCAAACTCGTGAAATAATGATCTTATTGCTTGAAAAGTTGACTTCAATTCGCCGTCAAAGTCGTACGGTTGAAGATAGTTGCACTTTTCTGCTTGGAACTACCTTGCAGATACGACCTTACTCCAAGATATAACCATTATTGCCCGTATTATCCGAAAATATTATGAAATACTTTCATCGTGTTCGATGAGAAAGCTCAGCTTTGAATAAAAATCAAAATAACCTCACTTTCCATGAAAATATTACGATTTGCATTAGCGTTGTATAAAAAGACTTGTGACAAATTTTATTTATTTTATTCGGGTGAGATTTAAAAGTGAATAACAATTTAATTTTATTTTCCTTTTTTGTGCAATGCATAACATAAATCTTCAATTTACACACACACACACACTTATTCTGCAAAGAAATCATCGTAAGCTAAACATTCCAGTGTGGGTAATACAAGTTCTTCAATAACTTGGGCTATGCCTCTGCTGAATTCTTCACCCATCGCATTCCATACATTTTGCGAATTTTCAGTTAGGACTTTATTCGTCGCATCGGCCAATTCTTTATTACCATCGAATAAATTTCCAAATTCGTATGTTGAGCTAAAACGGAAAATTACTGAAGAAAACTTTTTAACATTTTTTTTTTTTTTTAATTTCACCTTTCCGGTTTTGTGGAGGTCCATAATTTGATCGTTTTTATGTAATTTTTGCCGTTACGCTTCTCCAAAGCAATTTTGTGTTTCAATATTACATGTAGACCCTTGTGTGTAAATTCTCCATGTCCTGTACCTTTAACAGGTAGCAGTAACAGCTTGCCGTTAATTTCATAGCGTGCATTCATTTTCACAAACGGTACTTGAAATTCAACTTCATGATAATCAGTATCTTTTTCAAAGCCCTTCGCACTTAAGATCTTCGCTTTATCCAAACCGGTTATTTTAACGTCGAAGAGTTGGAAGTTTAATTGTAACGGCGCCTTGCTATCCGATTTAGACACTATCAGCTTATCGAGTTTTACCAACTTTAAATTCGGCATCTTGAAAAGAGGATTTCCATCGGGATACAAACGTATTACGTCATTCATTGCTCGGGTAATGCATACATGATCGCCGGCTTTACATTTTCCAATTTCTGGCGCTAAAAATAAAGCGAAAATTTCAAGAAGAATTAATATTTCCAAGAAACATGGGTCAAATGAATTTTGCTAGGGGTAAAGTGCCCCATGTCCTGATGATGTCATAGATATCTTATTGTGTGGAAGTATGTTTGTGTACGATGGCTGGCAATATTCACAGAATTAAGGTTAATTGATGAATAAGATTTCTAGGTTTGTCGGTGCTCTGTCTGCCTGGTCAATATGAAACTCGACCTTACCGCGGCATGTCGCTGACATCTTAAAATGTTCTTTTGTCAAATTTACTGACTGTAAGATATTTTAGACACTTTTAGGAAATATTCAAGAGCGATTCAGAAGAGCAGTTTTTGGCTCAAGGAGTGCACAAATATTTATTCCCTTAATAAGTGGTTCAGTTTCGTTTCCGATCACGTTCGTTCACTCGTGGAATCATCTCCTATTCCACACTCCCGTGTAAAAAAAAACGCATTGAACATTACAATAGAACTTGGATCTGATTATATTCTATCCATTGTTGACTTTGGATCTTGGTGAGCGTTTTTGATTGTTCAACCTTTTGGGTACTAAATGCTATCGAGGGGAGCTGCTAATAAAACAATAGTGTTATAAGTTTTATTATATCGATGCAGAGTTTCTTTATATATATATATATTTATGGAACAAAACATGAATGTGTTTAATTGTAATATGTATCTTGGCCACAAAGGGGATTTTTATATTACACAATAGTTGTAAATAAAAAAAAAAATAATAAAAAAAAAAGAAGAAAACAAACTTTTTTAACCTTACTTTATATACATGAACCTAACGTCGACGGGATATAAGTTCTATTCAAATAGTTCCCGCCGTTACCTTCCGTAAGATAATTAATTGCTGGAATAACTGGAAGATCCATTTAGATCGACACCATACTTCATAGGCATTTCAACCATGCTTGGCCTCATGTGCATATTTTAGATTTGCATGCGGACTCTTTATGGGTTCACTTCCGCTCGGAGTTTATAAAAATCATAAGAAGAAAGTTTAAATCAAATTTCTTTCACAGAACAAGGCTTTCTAGACGAAATTTCAATGTAAAAAGCGAGACATATTGCCTGACAGCTAGACATGCCAGACTACGGACCTTTAACAAACTTTGCTATTCATTCGCTGATCAAGAGTAAATTTAACCAAATCTTCAAAGCATCCCCTACGTGAGGACTTTTCACAGACCAAATAAAACCTTAGGCTAAATCTGCCGGTGAACATAACGAAACAGGTCCAAAAAGCACTGAAACTAATTTATTGCTATTTAAAATTTTTTTAAATAACTTTAAAACGCTACCAGCCGAAATATTAATAAGCAACTGAGCCTTTGTATATGTGTTTGAAAAAATTTGTTGGAAAGATGAAAGTCCTTTTTTCACTTTAATAATACAAAAAAAAAAAAAATTCAATCTTACGCAAGTCACAAGCAAGGATATAAGAAAGTCCATAGAATATTCGCAAAATGCTTAATCGCCAATCATGTTTACACATTTCGGTATAGATCTTAAAACTTCAATTCTTCGCGACACTGACCCGCCGTAAAAAATTTTTATTAACTGAAACATTGTAAGTGTTCTCACCTGACTTTATACACTAAGCGTTGCTTAAAATTATTGCATCTATGCATAATTCCACACCACAATTCCAAACGATATCGTGCACAATCCTTATCTTGTCAAAGCCAAGTTTGATGGAAATTGAATTTTTTATCGAAATTTTTAAAACAATATATATATCAGGATCGGTCATCTATACGAATTTTAGCTTCACTTTCAAAAGGACGGAAAATTTTCGTTAAAACCATTGTATTTTTCTATTTCGAAGAAGACAGAAGAGGTTGCATGGAGAAAGACTAATAAACGAAAGTGTTTAATATTGTAAGGGGTTCAAGACAGTTTTCGCGCTGATCGGTTATCCATTATTGATGTCAATTAAATGAAAGTTTTAATTGGCGCCTAATCTTCTTTTAGTAACAACAGAAGCCAGAAATCAGTCTATGCATTCGTCACGCCTCCCTGTCTTTTACCTATAATTCATTCCAACCGTCACCTTTGCTTACAATGCTTGAATGATCAGTCATCTATGTAGGCCATCCCTCCCTGTTGTTTACCTACAATTCTTCCCAACCATCACCTTGCCTACATTCATGGAATGTGCTTGAGTGATCAGTCATCTTAAAAAAAAGAAGCGAGAAAATCTTAAAGAAGTGCTTGCGGCCAAGTCTTCAATATCGGGCAGCCTTTTCTTAAAAAACAAGTCACAACCGACTGTAGCGGGATACGGTTCATCATTAAATACTTTACAAAACCCTATAGTTCTATATCTAACGGCTTTTGAAAATAAGGTTAAGGCTATACGGGAAATGGTCGAAAAAGTGGAACAATTCAAACCATTTTCGATGGCTTTCATCCGTGGGCCAAAATCTGCCGGTCTATCAAATTTTGCGAGCTTTTGTTGAATACAAGAAAACATAATGGACAGACGGACAGACAAGCTTAAGAAAAGCTGAGTCTTTCTTATGTCCATGTGGCCTTTATATATATCCGTAGAAATTTAATTCAACTCTATACTACAAATGTAGGATACAATAAAATTTCAATATTCCATAGTAATGCATGCCTTTCTTCCATTCTCCATATAGATCCTGTAACATCGCCCATAGAATGAGTGAAGTAGGAACAAAAATATCAATTTTTTTGAAAACAGAGATGTTCTCAGCTTAAGTTGTACAGCGGGTGGATCAAGAGATGAAGAGACCGACTTAGATGATTGGAAATGCGTGGGTACATACGAGAACACCCAATGTTTACGCTATGTTTATTTTTGCCATGAGAAGAATGAAACTTGAACTTTAAAAGTAATCAAAAATATATCTGCTTTATATCACCTAAAATCACTATGTAGAGACCATTTGTACGCTTTTAAATGTTTATTTGATTTTCAGCAGCAAATTTTTGCGTAGATGCAATAAAACGACTTAGTAAACAAAAACAATATAAATTACAAAGTAAAAGTTAATAATATATAAACAATTTGGAAGTTATTAGAAGATATATATATACAGATATATATATATATATATATATATATATATATTCATGTGTGTGTGTGTGCGTTTTACGTAATTTTCATTTATATTATAAATATAAAGGAGAAGCTACGAGCCCAACCTCTATTAATGTCGGCAGAGTTACTTAACAATTGTTAAGGACCTTTGATCTCTCTGTAGGGGAATTAAACTGTTAAACCTTGCGCATAGGGCAAATGTAATTTTTCTATTTTAACTTCTTGTCTTGTGGCAAAGTGTACAAACTATCTCTAAATAAATTGACTCGAGTTCAATCAATAAAACTAAGCTGTAAACAGAAGCTGTGCTCATCAACCCAAGAAGTACAGTATTGCAAAAAGGAACTACAGTGCACTAACTGTGCTGCGTAAAGATTGATTTGAAATGAAGAATGAAGAAATAATTCTCTATTATTCTGTCTCTCACCTCTTCATGTGTTATAAGTTTTATAAAAAAGTGTGGAAAGATTGCGCACATTGGGATGAAGATATAACTTCTTGAGTCCGGCAGAGTTCAGCCTGCTTACCGAAGTAAATTTGGCGAAAAGTGGCTAGAGAAGATTAACAAGTAAGAAAGTTATATTCGGCCGCGACCGAATCGTTTATACCCATCACCGTTGTTCTAAAAAGGACAAAACATATAAAAGAACTAAATTTTCATGCTCTATAGTACGGAGCGGGACCGACTTTTTTCTATTTTCAATATAAAAAATTTTGTCATATAGTCCTGTGGTCGTTGTGGGCGTGTCCTTTGGGAAGTTCATGTCATTTCCAAATTCTTTTGCAAATTTGTATGCGATATCTTTATCTTCGCTAACGGGAAAATTTTTACTACATTTGGGCAGACGGACAGATGGACATCCTTAGGTGTATTCTAAATTTGAAACTGGCCAAGAATTCTTATACTTTGTGTGGTTTTTGAAGCTTGCTTCTGCCCCTTATAAAGATATTGAAAAAAAAGTAAAATTTTTAAACTATAACATCCGATAGACGCGGTCAATTTTTTTTCAGTTTTGTACAAATGCTGCAGCCTCGCCCATAGAACATGCGTGCAAATCTTTGTACTTTTATCTGCTATAGTTAAAAAGTAATGAGCAAAAAATCATCATTTTTTTGCTTTTGAAAAACCGAGGTGTTCTCAGCTTACGTAGTATTGTAGGCGTGTCCTTCAACCGATTCAGTCCATTCTCACTATTAAAAGACGTGAAAGAGATTTCAATGTTTTTGGAAAATTTAAATTCGATCGCTACATTTGCGCGGCCAGAAGAATGTTTACAACAGATCTTATACAGACGGAAAGACGGACATGCTTAGGTGCATTCCGTATTTGAAAATTACAAAAAATTTATATACTTTTTGGGATTTTTGAAGCTTACTTCTACGCGTTATAAAAGTGATATTCGGTAGGCGTGGTCAATTTTTCCTTTTACTATACAGTTAGTGCAGCATCGCCCATAGAAGAAACGCTCAAATTTTTCTAAATTTATCTGCTATGGTTTATAAAAATCAATATAAAAAAACAAATGTGTTCTCATCGTACTGTAGGTGTGTCCTTCAACGGATTTGACCTGGGCTTTCAATCTTTCCGCAAAACTTAATGCCAATAGCTTCGTTTATGCGGAACTATGCGGAGAACGTTTACAGTAGGCATCCCACAGGCCGACCGGGGAACAGATCGACAGACGGACAACCGAATGTATATACTTAGTGGAGTCGCTGAAGCTGCCTACTCGTCGTTACAAACGTTCTGACAAAAAGAAGAAACTCCACATGTAATAGCAAGCAAGCAACAACACGTGCTTAAAATGACATAGTATTTTTCCACTCGATATACGTCGTAAGTGTAAAAATGGGTTCAAAGAAGTACTCGCAGCACCTAAAGACAACAAACCCGTAAAAGGTGAATATTTGAAAATATAATTCATATCGTGTCACGATGTCTAATGAATATTGATATAAAATTTCACATGAACAATCTCGACACCTTGCATAACAATGATCTTTAACGACTTACTGTTAAATGTTTCTCATATTTGTTACATTTAAATATATGCATTTTTTCAATTTTATCATCTATTTTCCGTCTCTCTCTATCTATCTATCTCTCCCTCTCTCTCTCTCTCTCTCTCTCTGAACTGATTTCACGTTGAATGTCCAGTCTACATGCAAATCAAGTGTAAAGATTTCTTTAATATGATCTTACGAGTGAAAGGTACAAAAAGATTCGATTCATGACAAGAGCGCATAGCACACATTGTATGGTTCTTTATTTCCTTTGTAAACAAAAATAATAAAATAATATTGCTTTTCATATTAAAGTGCAAAACTACAATCGCGGATACGATTTCATTTAGCTCGACTTATATAGTTAAACGTATTTTTCAAAGAAATGTATAGATATTCCTTAAAAAAATATAATTGACTCGACTGCTGTTATTGTTTACGTCCAATACAATGTTTAAATGCAAGCATATATGTAGTTGTGCAATAGAGTGTAGATTTCATATTTCGAGCGCTGAGAATCTTTGATGGATGGAAGAACTCATAATTTAATTGGCATGAATAACGTGAAACAATGTAATCAATTACGTCGATCTGTTTTATACAAACGAAGAAACGTTGTTGTCAACTTTTCTGTCTGCTAGCAAAAGGTGAAGGAATCTGCTCTTCCGCTTGTAACAAGTAAGAAGGTTATATTCGGGTGGGAGCGTTTCTCACATGCCCACCAGCATTAACATGTTTGGTGCGCCATACTCTTATTAATTGTCATAAAAAAAGGGAAAAGTTATCCTTCATCTTTTACTTCGCCAAAAGGTACTGTTAAGAAAAATTAATCTACCATGTCGTTACGCCCATCGTAACGTTAACACATTTAGCTTTGCGCGTTCTACTCTCCCAGCGCTTTTATGTGATATTCGTATCAGCGGTGTCGTAACAAAAAAATTTATCCAGTACGTCATGACGCCCACCATAATTAATTTAGAATTATCATACTTACCTTGTGGCCTTCTAATCTCTGAGTCCTTTTATTTGATACCCATATCCATGGTGTCGCAAGACAAAAATTTATTCTCTACGTCGTAAAGCCCACCATAATTAATTTAGAAGTAACACACTTACCGTGTTGCCTTCTATTCTCCGACTCCTTTCATTTGATACCCATATCGCTGGTACTATTAGGAAAATATTAATCCGCTAGGTCGCAGTGTCCAACATATTTATTTTAGAATTAACCCATTTCTTTTAATCCTTGTCTTTTTAATCAGTATTTATAACCTGCAAGAGACATATGTTAAAGATGTCCACGTATAGTCTAATGGAAAAATTGAATCAGTAAACCCGGCCTATCCAATGTTATAGAGCAGGTAAATGTAGTTTTTTCATTGTCTTCTTAAGTTATTTTAGGATAAGAGTGGTGGATTTAAAATAAGATCTACTTCTCTTCTTAATTGCTTATTAGTTCGATGAGCAATAATTTCTGTGACAGTCTTCCCCGCTGTCACTATCTAGTCTGTTCATATACTGTGTTGAGTGTTCAGCAGCTCATATACAACTCACTTTAGCTTTTTATACCTTTTTCTGGATACTTCAGCCTAACCTATCATATCACACACATATACCGCTACGCTACTGCGAAGCACGGAGACAATGACTTGACTTTGACTCTCACAAACTAAATCAAATTGAAATCACTAAAGGATGCTATTACTAATAATTGATGTAATTGCGGCAGTATAGGGAAATGGCGCCTAGCATAAAAGTAAACAACATGTTCCAATCTCATCTTATCCCTATACTTACGTTGTTTTTCCATGCAAATGAATTATCGAACAATTTTATTAGTTATTATTTTATATTTTATTAAAATTATTGTTTTACTTTTATACAAGACTTACTTTTTTGTTATTATGCAATACTTTTTTATGTTACATAAGTGGATATGTGTAGTAAAATGAAAAGTTAAATTAAATAAAATAATGAATTAGTGATTCTCTAGTAATTTTCTATGTATTCTCTACATGAGGTAGACAATTCGTAGAGAATGCGTAAACGATTCATAAAGAATACGCAGCCAATCAGTTTTCTACATACTATCCCACAAGACATAAAGCATGAGTAGATAATGCACGGAGCAAGTGTAGACAATACACAAAGAGTACCACGCATCTCTAGTGATTCTTCATTCATTTTCTGTGTATTACCTACACAACGTAGATCCGTAACTATCTACACATTTTTTTATTCAATTTTTTGCACGTTTGCATGAAAGTCTTTTAATAAATACTTTTAATATAAATGTTTTTCTTCGCAAAGAATACGTAAAGTTAATGATAATAAGTCTAGATTTGTAAAGGAAATAAATACTAAGGTAACATAAAATGAATCATTTAAAATGAATGGACTTTTGTCACAAACTGAATACATTCACAGATGTTCATACCTCTATGTAGTTGTTATGTCTTTTTAATTAAGTTTTAATTCTCGATATTAATTTGATTTCATTTTGATAAGAAAATAATACATATGTCATCGGTATCGTTATGTAATATTTACGGTTTTATTTAAACATTTTTTTTTTTTTTAATATTAAAAACGAAATTTATGAAAAATATATATACAAATATTTCACAGCCAAGACTTGATCATTATTATTATCATCAATTTATTTATTTATTTTTTTTTTAATATTAAATCGTTTGTTCCTATTAAAAATACTTCGTTAAAATTTGCAGAATCGTAAGCATATGCTAGCTAATTATCGTATGCGAGATAGCTTGTACGGTCATGTCACAATTCTTTATAACATTATTGTCATCGCTATCATCGTCATCGATGCCCGATTCCGCATTGCACAGTAATGGCTACGCATCTTCACTGTCGTCGATATCGTTCTCGATATCCGGGTTGGTGGGAATTCTGAAAGAAAATAATACAACGAATAAACGATCAGAAATAAGAATAACAAATGATAGGGATATATATAATAAATGATCAGCTATCCCGTCCAATACAATTCTACATCTAACTTCATCGTAAAATACCGAAAATTGGATAATGCCACAGTATGGCGGTTCACTTTCGCCTTATATGTGAAAGTGGATCGAATATTCTCCAAAGTTTGAGCAATGATTGCATCCTAGGCAACCAAGAATTTGTGTAGAATTCTTACAGGCTCTACTAAGGATGATCACTCTATTGCCGCCGCAGATAAAGTGAGGGATCAATCGCCACGTCTAGTACTTCATACATTAAATCTTTTCCGTCGATCCATAGAATTGAAATCAAATTCAATAAGACATTGAAAGGTCAGTCTGCACATTCCCTACTTCATCAATTAAATCTCTAGCCTCGGAAAGCAATTCAAGAAGACAATTTCTTTCCCAGGTTATAAAAAGCCTCTTTAATATACTAGCAACTAAGGTTGGTCGTAATTATTGATCAGCTAAGTACAAAACTTTTTGATCCAGAAAAATTAACAGAAATTTGGAAAATAGCCCTCGTATCGAGTTGTGAGCATTTGAACTTTGTGCACTATTTTAGAGAAATATCTGGACATCTTGTCATTTTCCAAAACTCTGTTCATACTAAGGACCACTTTAGAGTGAATAGATGTGAATATTAATACTAAGGTTGCTTGTCTTTTGCCTTTTTAGCATTTGAACGTACATACCATCACGTAAATGAAGTCAGTAATTTGACCTCACAAATATTAAAAAAAAGGAAGCAGAGTCTACTCAAATTTTGATCTTATAGGAGATATTTTATTATGATTTTCATAATCACATATTTGATCAAATTAAGCGTCTCATTCCGGATAATAGAAATCTGTTATAATAGTGAAGGAAACTGGAAATATCATTAATTAGATTTGATGTTCTGGAGTTGATATTTTACCATGAAGGACAGAAAAATGAATTCAACTGTGAAACGGTCGGTATTCTTCATACTTAAGCTAAACTTTTCAACATCTCTTGAGCGAAAAAATGTCTTGTCTATTATGATAGATTTCGCGTTATTTTATAATGCCTCTTTTATAACACCTCTTAGTTAAAAAGAAAAAGACTGTTCTGAATGACTCTGTAGAGACCGTATGGTCTCGTACCGATGGCAGGTCTTTCAAATTTCTGCCCTACGGACTTTTTGAGAGTTCTCGTGATTGTAATAGGTAATCAAGGTTCGATTCCGGAGCGAAACCCTGAGAAACGGCTTCCACAACCAAGGACGACATCTGGAGCGTAAGTTATACCCATTTCTAGCTCGGAGAGGAAATGCATAAAATTGTATAATAAAGGAATCCACTGCTTGGCAAATAAGCCGAATCCTCTCAAATTAAGCGAAGTGTAAAACTGGTGAGCATATTATCATTGGGCAAGGCCGACCATTAAATACCATACACCCCACATTGCCTAACACAATCCTTCTTTTTGTATGAAATTACTGTTATGGGTCAATTTTCATCATCACATATTAAAACTTGCCCCAGTCTATCCAAAGTTTTCATACCAATTTATAATGCCAAAATACTACCACTTAGCCACTTTTGCCGAGAAATTTTGAAAATTGCAAAGTTTTTCCATTCAGCGACCTTTCAAAATAGAGCGTTATATGGGAAGTGGTCGAATAAGTGGACCGATGCAAACCATCTTCAATAACGTTCATTTTTATGTCAAAACACATCATTGTCCTAAATTTCATCAGATTATCTCAAAAATTGCGATTTGTAACTTGAACATAAATTATTTGGACGGACGGACAGATAGGCTTAGATCGGTATAATAAAAGATAGGTCTATCTTAAGCCCTTATGCATACGTCCGCATAACTTAATATTCCCTGTACCACAAGTGCTCTTGTGTATAAATATATTCCACATAATTCTCTGACGTCTAGTATACTACCACTAATAATACTTGTGCCGCGAATTCGAGTTCCCATGTCTTCTATGCGAAATCAATTCTTCTATCCAGAATTAGGCCCTAAGTGTGCAAGAAAATGACTTACGTCTACAGAAAACAAAATTTACTAAGATATTGTAGTCTTCGGAAGAAATTTAGCATCCGTGGCTTGCTTTCAAAAAAGTTATAAGCAGGAAGTTCTCCAAAGGCAAAGAGACTTGAATCGTGACATTTGAAAAAAAAGACGACCAAGTGCTTGACAGGTCAGTAGAGTGAATTGTTGCCAAATACACAAACTCTGGCAAAGAATTCCGTAAAGAATTTCTTTACAAATAACTTCTCTAAAAATTATAAATAAAATTGGGGCCATTCACACAGTCACACAATCCAGTGTTATAAAACTCATATGAGAAATATTAGAAGAGCACGCGAGATCGAAAAATGCGCGTATTATGTAACAACATTCTAGCGAGTGCGCTCAAGCTGTAAATTAATTAAAAGAAATATGAAACAAAACAAGGCGAAGCTAGACAATAACAAATGGCACGCTTTAAAAATATTCAATTTCGTAAAAAAAAAAGACAAAAACAATTGCCAGCACAAGCGCCGTTACGGTTCATAACATGTTACCTTTAAGAATCTATTTATGTAAACAATTAATTTTAGCTGACTTAGACATCATTCTACGTCTATCAAGTGAAGATAGAGTGAAGAGGCCGAACATTAAATCCACTACACCAGTTCGCTTAATATGATTATTCATACGACTTCTTAAAATAAGGAGTTTTATGTGGAAATTGTTTGAAAAAATGATGCTCGGATCCAAATCATTTTCAATAACCTTCGTTCTTGGGTCAAAACACGACAGTGCACCAAAAGTTCATTAATATATCTCAAAAAAGTGCGGCCTGTAGGTTTAACAGAAGACAGATAGACGGACGGACGGGTAAGCTTAGTAATATACTAATATATAGTAAAAGTTGAGTCTCTCTCAAGTTCATCTGGATGTTGCATAGGTCCGCACAAACTTAATGTACGCTTGTACCACAGATAGCGTAGATCAAAAATTTGGTCCGACCCGAGCCATGTTTAATTCAGGCCAATGTATGAAGGTACATCGAAACATCTGTAGTTTAATCACAAAGAAACAAGACTCATAGACTGACAGACGAGCTTGAATCGAATCAAAATCGCTTTCGGTATAACAAAACGTGGTTCGATCTCAAGTCCTTATGGATATTGCATGCATCCGCACAAATTTAATATACAACCCTGTATCCCAAGTAGTGTAGGGTACACAAAGCATTTTTTTTTTTTTTTTAATTTCTAATAAGTTCAGTTCAGATGGGCTGAGGGACAGACAAGTAGAATAAAAGGTGGCTCTATATCAACTTCGCATTCACTTAATATACCTCCGGTGGAGTAGGGTATAAAAATAGTCTATGAGCCGGAATTTTATTTCAATAAATCATCATTGTTGAGACGATGACTTAGCCTGCGAAGAGCTTGGAAAATTACTATCCAGTAGAAGGGTAACTTGATCGGCAAAGTACTTTACAAATTCGTAGTCAATCGTTTCTCACTTAATTTTTATGCTACTAATGCGTACATGACCTACACCAATACTAGAATTAGTCAACAACGATTGTCATTGTCATTGTCATTGTCATTAACACAATAATTAAGTGCTCAAATAAATGCTTTGCTTGCATTTATAAATGTAATGTGATGCGATACTTGGAATAAATGTGTCAATAGCGCTGCAGTCTATTATTACAATCCAGTAGTAATATAAGTCAACTATTAATTAAGGAGGTGTAAAGTAAGTGAAAAGCTTCGAATATAACGTCTGTAGTATAAAAGCCAAATATTTTTCTAAATGAAAAATCATTTTAACGCCTTAATTGCAGATAATGAAAGATTGGCCCAGATAAGTGGGCGTTTCTTTCTGCATTTGTTTCTTTTGATTAATATATTCTCGGAAGTTCCTTTGGCGAAACTTATTATTGTTATATAATATTTTTATCTTGGAAATGTCATTTGGGATCCGTGCAGTCTACAGCGCATTTCTGAGCCAACTAGCAAACATATTTGCCAGAAGAAAATCAAGGAACTTGTAGCCTACAACCCTAAGGCAGGTAAAATCTCCCTTCGAAAGGTCAAACTATCTCGCAAACAAATACACATTTTCTAGAGCGAAAGGTTGATTTGCTTAGAATCCTAAATGTATCCTTCAAGAAGCTTAAAAGTTATCCAGCCTACGTTCAACTCATTTCTCTGCAGTGCATGCTGTGCATGTGCATATGCAATAAAGAGAAATGAAGAGGAAGCATAAAAAGTTCCCAATATAAACTTATTTACATTCTCGTGAAGCAAACGACTTTCAAGAATCTTACTTTGCTAAAATAGGAACTTTCAGTGATTCACCTTCATTTGTGCCTAACCAACTTCTAGAGAGGTCAATGTTATGAAAGCGTAGTCTTACTGTGTAACTTCCGAATCGGCAGTGACCTACAACGCACTCGGACACTATGCCTTAAAATTTGATCCACATAAGAAGAACATGACTTGGGTCCTTTAGAATAGACGTCTCTGCTGTGAAATTTTCCTATGCAATGGGCATATCTCTTGAATTCAAGTAGAACATAGCACTAATGTGTGGTCAACTTCGACTTAGAACATCTTAAAGACTAAAACATTAACAACAAAACCTATCAAATAGCGTTATGCCCGCAGATTCATTTGCTGTGTTGCAAAAAAAAAACTATATTCCCGCACCTTTTGTCTGCCTGTTTGCGATACCTTCGTGCACTCACTGGAGCTGATACACGTACTAGCTGCCAACAACACGCATTGGAAAATAACATCTGTGAACGTATGCGTGGACACAGATGAGAAAATTACATTCGCTTGCGGTCGAATCTTTTCTACCCAACATTATAAAGCGAAAGCAACTAAATTTCGATATTCCATAATATTGGACAGAAGGTTTAGGGTCTTTTTCCGTTTTTATACAGATACAGTAAGGTTGAACATGAACTGTACGTGGACGTTTCTACCGTTGTATGTGTCGTGTAGTGCATGAGTAATGAAGCACCTTCGCGGTCTCTCAAAGATCGCACGGGCGAAGGAGACCACAGGAAGGGCAGGGTAGAGAATGATCCAGGGCATAAGATGAGCTCGTACAGTAAGTAAGTTTACGTCCGTCCGTCCGTCCGTTTGTTTCCATAAGGATTTTAGCAGGTGTATTTCTTTAGTGTAATCGTTTGCGGAGTGTTTGTCGAACTGATTTTTGTTTATTTTCTAATATTTTCCAGAAATGTTGACTAAACGTAGTCGTTTCAATATCTCGCAGTAAAAACTGTCAATCGACGAAAGGAAACAAATAATGCAATTTTTTATATATAGCAATAAAAATGCTTCACATAATAATTATCAGATAGTTGTGCTTTATAGCAGTAGAGCACGCCCATCACAGTTATTGCTTAGAACAGACATCAACATAAAGATTTATTCGACAAAATCTTATTTCTTTAATAACGTGTTTTTTGAAAACGTCAATAGACACATACACACACACACACACACAATGAAAATAGAATTGCCTCCTATTTTCCCTAAAACGATGCATCACCGTTTTTATGTCTACAATGCATTTTTGTCGATCTAAGTGTAAGTAAGCAAAGGTGAGAGAACACTGAAAACTTGAACCAAACTTTTGTGCCCATACATAAGTGCTTTCAAGCATTAAGGATTTCGAGTTATGTAGGATCTCTATAGGCAACCTATGCCGGTCGTGATCCATAAAACCTGTATTAGAGTTGGGGCGTAATATCATCTTGCGATTGCCTTAAGTACTTTCAAGGATTACCGATTTCGAAATACTAATCACATTATATGGGATCTCTACAGGCAACGTATGCCGATCATAGTCCATAAAAGACCTACTCGAATTGAGAGTAATTTCTATCATTGGTTCAAATGTCTTTTAAAGAATCCAAAAACAATGTAATTACAAGACTAATAAGAGGGTTGGCACGAACTTTTGAATCGAACGAAAAGTCGATTCGCCAAACGTAGTCGCGAACCCTTATCGCAAGTATTTTAGGCACACAAGACAACTTGGCAAATGATCATGAAACAATGGGTAATGAAAAAAGTTTTAGACACACGTCTATCACGCCCATGGCAGTCTTCAAAACCAATTGGAACTACCAACCAATTGGAACTTCTTCTCCTCCACGTCCCAGTAAAACAAACATTGCTTCAAGATTAAATTTTAAGGTTGAAAACGCGTTTTTCTCAAAAAAATTTCATGAGATTTTTTTCGAAAAAAAAAAATTTTAAAAACAAATGAAAAATTACAGTGGGCCACGACCAACCGTTAAATAGCTCACACCTACAAAAGTTCGCTTAATACAGTGTTAGCGGCTTTTCAAAGTAAGGCATTATATAATGGAAATGCTTGAAGAAGGGATCCAATACGTGATTTGATTCAAAACATGTCGGTGCAAAAAATTCCATTAAAATATTTCAAAAATGGGATCAGCAGGCTGAATACGGATGCACATACAGATAATCTTTTCATAGGAAAAGGCGGTTCTATCTGAAGTCCTTTGTCTATACATACATCCGCATAAACTTAATATACTCTCGTATACTAATAATATGGAATAATAATAAGGTCTGTTCTATTTTTTAAAAAATTCCCCCGGATTTTCAAACTTATTTTCAAAAATGTTTATTTGTAAAACTTTGCGATCTGTAGCAATATGGCAAGACGGGTCTTAATTGATCTTTTTTAAAGAGTTGCCACTCTTTTCCATTTACTTTTTAAAATTTTTTCAGGAATAATTTCAACGCTACAAAGCCATACATCAACGAATCCTTTTTTGTATTTTTAAGATAAATTTTGAAAAATTACCCTTTCGTTAGGGCACACAAAAGATAGTATAACCCGGTAAACAACATCAAACGTGGTGTTTCGAACGACCGTGCTTACGGCTTTTCACACGATGGATATCTTTTTCGGGCGAAAGGTGTTTTTACTTTTTCGTTAATGAAGAGGCGAAATGCAGCGAGAATGCATGGAGGTCGCAAAACTTCCTATAGTCCATGGATTTTGAAGATAGACGAAAATAAAAAAATAAAAAGAATCCAAGCGAATTATATATCGCCATACGTTTTTTTGGGCACATGATGGTAAACATTTATCTCACAGGCCACTGCGCTTCGTAAAACCTTATGCAATACGAGTGTAATTAACTAGCGCGCATAGCGGACTTGGTTTAGTCTTTCTATTAAAAATAGTAATTTCGATCAATCAATTTTGGAACTGAATTCAAAACAATCGTATGTTTTACGACAGTGATGCTGAGTGAAAAATGCTGGTATTTATATTAATTCTATAACATTTTTGTCCATATCTTTATTTGAATTCTATATAGAACCCGGTAGAAATCTTACGAATAAAAATTTAGATGAATTTCTCATTTAAACATCGTGGCTGCAATGAAAATATGAACTTTGTCCTGTGGGTTACTAATACTGCCTTTGACATGTACATAGAGTTGCATGTCAATATATTTAATTGCTGCAGAGTTGCATGTGTTTCTTTCAATATACAAAGATGAGTTATTGGATCTCTATGTCTGCGATAGAAGCACTTCTGACTACAAGGAGGCTATGAAAGGTGTCATTATGAAAGATTAAACTTGTATTTTCTGCCTACAATCCGAAAACAACCGGCTAATCGAGCAAATTTGAACCAGCACCACTGCAAAAGGTGAACCAGGGCCGAACAGATCTCATCAAAGTCAGTAAAAGTTTTCTCCAATAATTGCGATATTGTATAGCATGACTTTCTTCTTTGGCAGTTCTAGTTCTTTAATAAGGAATATAACTTGACAGCCCTGAAGGTGATTCAATCTTTATTTTAAAATTTTCGCCCTATTTTGTAATATGTTATCCAAATTTCAACTTTCTATTTCGATATCTACGACTTTTACTCTGACATGTTTTGTTCTAGGAACGAGCTTTTTTGAAAATAGATTGAATTGGACCAGTTTTGCCCCCGCTCGCCATATAATGCTTTATTTAGCAAAAGTCGTTAATGCAATTTTTAGTATTCCTTATCTAGAACCGGTTAAAAGTAGCATTTCGTCAAAATTTTTGTCACTCCCTCATTTTTTTTTTTAATTATGACCTCAAGAAATATCCCGCAATTGTAAAACTCGGGAACAAACAAAAGAAAGACGAAAGAGAGAGAAGTAGGGAGAAGCTTGAGACTAATGAGTGTGTGACCGATCGGTAAACGTTGTTCCTTCACCGAGGAACCGATTGAACAGGCACTTTAGCTATGTCCAAAGTAAACTCTAACGCTCTGAGATTTGACTCCGCTAACATTGGCTTGATTACCTCGATTCTTATTTATTTGGTTACTCGTGCAGAGTTGGGGATGTTATATAGCATTAGAAGAGAGACAGAGAGACGGAGGAATGTATGGCCGCTTAAATCGATTTGCATACATCATGATGTTTATATCATAGTTGATAGTCCTTTAATATGACCCGATAATAATTTCTATATGTAAATTGACGTAAAAACTGTTATCAAAGCTGACACCTGGGTCAGAGAGTAGAGCGCCCTTTTCTTTTAATTAAAATTATCAATATATTAAAAGGTAGACTCGAGAAATCTTCTAGAGAAAGTTGATTTTTTGCTTTTATTTCTGTCTAAGGACATGAGATTCTTGAGATTATGCGGAAGTAAATGTTGCCTTTCTAGACAAAAATAATTTAACATCATCTGTATGTTTAACATTTTTAGGAAAATAAGTGAGCAAAGGAAACTCGTTCAGATATAAAACAAATTAAATAAAAGTTTACCTTGAGAGACTCACAGGGAAGCAAAGATGTTACGCGATATGTACACTTAGAGAAAACTGTTTATTTGTTATTTTCCAGTTAGGGAAAATTATAAGCGTTTTGGTGGTTCTTGTTTAGTTACACGTCTGTAAATCTTACAGCTTTTATTGCAACCACCATCAAGAGTGGGGAATATTTAAATTGGCAAAAACGTTTGCAACACCTAAAAGGAAGCCTCGGAAACTCTATAAACTATATTATATATCTATCTTGATCAGTTCAAATTTTAATTGGTCCATCTGTCAATTTGTGGTAAACATTCTGCCAGTCGCAAAACTAAAGATATCTGTTTCAAATTTGGCAAATATATTGAGAGTTCTCGTACACAGAGTAGTAATGAAAATGGGCCAAATCGGTTAAACAAGACGCAGAACATGACCTAAGACCATTTTGATTTTCAAAAGCAAAAAAAATTAAGTTTTTCGCTGTTTTCAAGATACTCTAATAGATATGGCGATAAAAGCTTTCAAATACGTTCTAAGGAGTATTTAGAAAATGGATAAAGTCGACCAGGCTCACTCAATATCGTAAAGTCTCGAAGTCACATTTGTTCTGTTCTTTTTTTTTTTAAAGCAAAGCATGTTGGGTGTAAAAGACTCGGCCACAATTGAATATATTTTCCTTAATTCTTTTAAAGAAACCTTACTGCCAGTTCGTTTTCAAAACACAAATAAGATAAATGAAAATATCGTGGATGCGCTCTTAAATGCCGGAAGTATGGAACAATGTCTTTTCATTTTTTTGCACGACACAAAAGGTCTTGAAAAATTGTATAAATAAATAAATTTATTTCTTTCGGTGACTGATATAAGAAATAAATTACTTTTTCTCGCATTTTTCATCTGAATTACGTCCATCAGTATTGACGTCTGACCGTCACTTTAAAGTAATGAAATTTCCTTAAATGCTCTCCATGTCCTATGTATACTTACGTTATAAATGTTAAATAATAACAAGAACAAGAACAACAAGAATAATAATAAGAACAACAATACACAACGATAAGAACAAAATAAGAAATCAGAGAAAGCATTTTATGTCAAAAAAAAAAAAAAAAAAAAAATGCAAAAGCTATCACAACGTTAATGCACCGTAATTGACTGTAAGTGCGAAAATCAAATAAAACACCAGCTACAACAAAAGGACTAAAAATTATTTATTATGTCTTTTACAAAAATTAATTAATTAATTGCTATAATTAATACTTAATAACAACAGAAATAAACTGAATAATAATACAAACAAAAGAGACGCTAAAGTAATTGCTTTAAAAAATAATTGAAAAAAATATGTATATTTTTATATATACATATATATATATTTATATACATATGTATATGTAGGTATATGATAGCTTGTAAAATATTTTCATAATTAAAATTTTTGTATTAATTAAAAAAAAAAAAAAGACTAATAGAAATATAGAGAATCGATTATTATTATAACAGGATTATATATAGAAAAGAAAGTCTCGTAAAACTATATTTTTGTTGCTCATTTTGATTCATAACTAAGGCAGAGACATACGCGTTAACGTAATTAACTAAATGTTACGATACGAAAGAGAAAATATTGAAGTCTCATTATCACACAAATTCAAGTCACTAATGACAAATAATACAACAATAAAAACAACATTTATATATATATATATATATATATGTATATAATAAGAGCATGAGAAAAGCATTGTTACACAGAATGAGAGACAGAGAGAGAGAGAGAGCGAGCAAAGAACGATAGAGAAACAAGATTTATATATATTTGAACGAAACGCCAGAGACACAGCATATACAGTGGACAGACATCGTATCAATCATCATTTTGCGTATGTCAGTTAAATAATGTAGATTTGGTTGTTCAACGTTTAACATAATGGGGTTGATTGACACAAGCAGACATCAGGCGTGTACGTGTACAGTCCGTGCCGAGTAGCCATGCATTTTAAGCACAACCAACACGAGTCCACAATCATTTTTTTTTTTCATTTGTTTTTAAAATTTCCAAAATTTTCCAATTTTTTTTTTTTTTTTTTTTTAATTAAAAAAATAGAAATGTTTAAAAAAATTTATTTTTTATTTGATGCGTATATTAATTTTGTAAAAATTTTTCAAGACAATTTCACAGAGTTAGGCACAAAATAATGTTATTAGTCAACAGAAGCAGACAAAAAGTGGTGTACCCTTAACAATGAGTTATTTATTATATATTAAGATATTTTTTTATAATCAATCGTAAAACATAAACATAAAAAAACCACAAGAAACAAGAAACTTAGCAGTAGAAAAACACTAAAACCTTATCTTTAAAGAGCATAATTATAAGCACCATGCATTACTTAATGGCTACTGTTTCACATATGGCTAAGTGCAAGCTATTAATTTTTTATGGTTTTATTTATGGAACCTTTTTTTAAAGGAACAACAACAAAAAACATGTATAAACAATCATACAATCTCCTCACAAGTCGAGTAAGAGAATTTCGAAGTAAAGTAAACCGATAAAGTTTTTCTAGTTTCCTACACTTTTTCGCCACTTTTCGCTTGACTGCATATTGTGAACTTATTCCATGCAGTCATAAATCGGTAACGAAAATCGTAAAAACTTCGAATGCAAAATATTAAACGGAAAAGTAATTAATGTGCAAATGAATTCTATATGAGCCGTCTCGTAAAACGTAAATGACGCGTTGATTTCTTGCGAAATTATGAAAACACATAGTAGATATTGATGCTTATCCGGTATAAGACTCAGTTATTTACCAGCTGTCACTCACGGTTAAAGCTACGCTAAATGATTTAGTTGGCTTGCAGTGAAAACGCAGTAAGCTCTGAAACAGTTGGTTGGAAAGTGGTTTTCGAGATTTCGTCCAAACAATTTCAGCCCCGAAAACGATAAGATTTTGTGTATGTCTGTCTGTCCACAGCAAAAACAAGCCAGGAAATGACCTTTAACTTGTCCTGGAAGAACCCGCCAACTGTGGCATATAGTCCAGACCTGTCTCGTTTTGATTAGCACTACTTCAGATCGACGCAGTCACATTTAGCAGATCATCGGTTTTGCAGAGTAGAAGATATACGAAAATGGATTGTTGCCTCCAAATCTCAAAATTTCTGTTTCTGTTGCAAGGGGATTCATTATCTACCCAATTAACAGCAAAAGACAAACATTTTGATTGTTAACCTTGCTAGCAAGTAAGTTATCAGTGTGTACACCTATTACGTTTCCTATTAATTAATGACTTTTCGCTACACAACTCTTCTTTTATGGAAGTCACGCGATCTTTGAGCGGAACAGTCAGTATTAGCATCGACACTTCTTTGATTTTAATTATTTCGACCCAGTACCCAGTTGTAAGTTTCAGTGAGTAAACTAAATCATTGGCTCATAAATTGGCTCATACCGACTCGTCAGAAATATTTGTGAATAACTATACTGATGGGCGAGCACCGTTCTTTTCATTCATCGATTCCTACGATTCGATTAGGCTTAATTGCTCGCTTTCATTTCGCCTTTGTAAGCAGCTCTCGATACGGCGCGAAAGTTTCTAATACACAATCCTTTTGCGACTTCCCAAATATGGAATAATTTTCGTTCTCAGGTTTAATCCACCCTTAGTCAGGACTTCAGTAGCGTCTATGTGCTGCTACAACGTGTACTGCACCTTTCATCGCCAGGACTCGTAATAGATGATTTCTTATCATTTCCTTAGAGTTTAATACCTTGTCACCATTCAGAATAACTCACTTTTTATGATCACACTATTCATAGTAGACCATTACTTTTCAACCTCACAATCCACATGCCCAACACCATCTTAATAATATGCAATCCTGTCTTGGGGACCATTTGAACATCCACTCCTCCTTTCGACATTAATCCTTTTTGGCTAATATTTAACATTTTTTATCACCAGTGATCAGCAGAAGGCATTTGAGCAGCTAAAATACAATCCACTAAAAGATATTCCTTTGTGTCTCTTTCCGACAAATCCAAGCCTTTCCCTTTGCCATCCTAATATCAAGTTACATAAAAAGGCGTCTATGTTATGCACGATCCTCGCAATCGTCATACGTCATTCAAAGCTTCGCGACGAAATTTCGCAAACTACTAATAAAACATACTTTGGTTATAAGTATTTCGCACAACGCGCGTAGCTTTTTTACGTCGGGCGGATATATAAAAAACCAATCCATCAAGAATACCTTCGCGTAAACGTTGGCCTTCAAAAGTCCATAATAGCGAAGTGCATACACCGCATAACTGTAAGGTTTCATACGCGAAGTATGGGACTTGTATCGTGTCAAAACTACCACATCTGCTGGTAGCATTCGATATTAACGAAAACTAACGATGACCTAACTTATTTATGTTTCTTCAATGTGCTCCGATATGCTCAAACGGCCTCTGACTGAACATCCTTACTCTCTTCATCTTCATGATGCAGGCTCTGGTGCTACACTTGGAAATGGTTTCCTCGATTAAATTTCTGAATTAGTTTTCTTATGCGGATTTCAAAGATCCTAAAATGCCCAAGATATCGTAAAGAATGTGGGTCACAATCTGATAAAGGTTATCGTTATTTCAACAGAAAACATGTGACTTTCAACTAAACGAAGCGTATGTAACAACTGCTGTTCGGCTAAGACCAGCTTGCCTATACTTCTCATAACCAGTGGTGTTTCCACCGAATAATAACAAAAATGTCTTCTACCTTACGAATTACCCCGTAGATGCTTAAAGAAAAGCCGACCAGGGAGTTCTAAAAATCATTTTGATATATAAGGTATGGGATAACGTGTGAAATTCATTGAGTATTGAGCAACTCTTTCTCGACTTCTCAATAACGTAAACAAGAAATAATTAATCGCCTAGTCAAAGTCCATCCATCTATCCATCCGATGATCCATTATAGAATTATGATATTGATGCCACACGAATTACATGTACAAACAATTTTTGGCGATAACACTCTGCTGGCAATACGTTTTCACTTCACTTCAGCCTTCATTGCCAAATTTTCGGTTATGTGCTTCACAATGAAACATACATTAAAGCAATAAACATATTTTCTACTCCACATGCAACAGCCGTACTTTTACTTTTTTTAATTAACAAAATTATAAGAAAAAAGAACAAGTAAGAAAATTATATTCGGTTGT
Source organism: Glossina morsitans morsitans (assembly GCA_001077435.1). Lineage (NCBI taxonomy): Eukaryota > Metazoa > Arthropoda > Insecta > Diptera > Glossinidae > Glossina > Glossina morsitans. Next base: position 4,161 of record CCAG010018667.1, on the reverse strand, counting down.
GATCGAATTTTGTATACCCATCACCGTTATTCCAAAAAAATAAAAAAACTAAATGTTCATGCTCCCTAATATGAAGTGGACGCGTCTTGGTTTTTTCTATTTTCAAAATAAAAGTTTTTGCCGCACAGCCGTGTGGGCGTCGTAAGCGTATAGTTGGAAAAGTTTAAGTCACTTCCGAATTCTTTTACAAATTCTTAAGCGATATCTTCATTTTGGATAACGGGAGAATACAAATGCTATAAAGTTGCGCAGACGGACAGATGGACAGACGGGCAGAGCATTCCAAGTTTAAAATCGGCTAAGAATTGAAATACTTTTTGGGGTTTTTGAAGCTTATTTCTATGCCTTATACAGGTATTGAGAAAAAATTCAACTTTAATAAACTGTAATACCGAGTAGGAGCGGTGAAAATTTTTCACTTTTGCACAGATGCTACACCCTCGCCCATAGAACATTCTTTGAAATTTTTGTCCATTTATCTGCTCTAGTTTATGAGTAATCAACAAGAAATGGTTATTTTCCTTTTAAAAAACCGAGGTGTTCTCAGTTTACATAGTACTGTAGGCGGGTCCTTCAACCGATTTGGCCCATTTCGAATATTAATCGGCGTGCAAGAACTTTCAATGTTTCTGCCAAATTTAAAGTCGATAGGTTCATTTTGATATTTACAACAGATACTACATAGACGGGCAGACGGACAGACACAAGCAGGCAGACACAGGCGGAAAGACGGACATGCTTAAATCGATTTAGAATTTGATGCTGATCGAGAACATATATATATACTTTCCATCCTTCGGTGATAGGTATAAAAATTAGGAGAAGACAGAAACTACAAATAAGTTATAAAGAGGAAAGAAAGTATTCTTCGATATTATTATATATTAGATTAATTTTAGCACTTTTTTTTTTAGGAGAAAAAATTACTAAACAGGAAGTAGCTTTAGAAAAAGTATTGAATGAAAGAAAGAATTTCAATAAAAAAAAATAAAAATAAATAAAAATAAAAAAAAATAAAAAAAAGTAAAATAAAAATAAATAAAAATAAAAATAAGAAAAAATAAAAAAAAATAACAAAAACCGTATACAAAAGAGAAAAAACCAGTGCATAAATAATGCGTACAATTGGGAATAAATATAAAATAAATGGAAAGACACACAAGGCGAACCAATTACCATGAGAATGTGTGCGAATAGAATAAAACTTTAAATACATTTAACACATAAACTAAACGGATAAATAAATTTGAATTTCTTTACTTGGCTTACCTTACATACGTTGAGTTAGCATTTTTAATTGAGAAACTATTTTGACTGGGCAGCACATATTTTTGAATCAACTGCAAAAAATATCACATAAAACAAATTAATTAGTGATAAATAACAATTATAATGATTGCGTCTCTCTTTCTCTCGGCATAAATTCGTAGCGAAAATCAAGAAAACTTAAAATGTAAAATATTTTGAAAATTTCAAAGCAAATCTTTTCCATCTCTTCATAAGCTTTTTATAGTTCTTCTGGTCCAAAGGTTACATTGGTGAAACATTTCACGTATAAGATGTCGAAATATTTATATGATCGATTGCTTGCTTTTATTTGGCCTGTCATAGACTGCATATAAGCATAGAATGATGGTCTCTCAAGCTTTGCCAAACCGTTTAAAAAAGCGTTCTACAAAGTCCACCTTAACGAAGATTGCTTGCTGTATATAATACACATCTCATCGCCGCTAAATCTTCTTTTTAAAGGCGGATGAGCGAAAAATCACCAGTTAGTATACGATCCATATTGAATTTGTTATTCTTTTCTATCCCAAGTCTTCATAAATTTTTTGCAAGTATTGCTTGTTCAGTGTTAAAATTATATACGCAGGCTGTTAGATCACGGATTTAATCGACGTCAAGAGGTGATTGTTAAAATCTTCCCGATGAAATCTCTCGAAAACCATTGACAGTGTTCTTCACAACTGCATCATTAAATCTGCATATTTGCAATGAGTTTAGCAAGCGTTCTTGATCTTTCACGAATAGAAAAAAGTGGAAACTGCATCGCATATAAGAGTGTTTTCGTTTGAATTAAATTTTCATTAAATTTCGCTAAACTCTTCCGCTGGCGTATACACTTGACATATAAGCAAACGGATAAACTAATGCGGCCGTTTCCGATTTCGCTACGAATTTAAGCTTGGACGCCGTGTGACTATCATCATCATTTTTTCATTTCAAATAATATTTTCTGTTATTGAATTTCGAATTTTTAAGCTCATGTAACAATATGCGCATTCCACAATTTTAGAAGTATATATAATCAGTAAGATGTTGGGATCATTTTCGCATGATGCCAGATTTCAGTTCACTTAATATACTTAATATATGAAACTTAATATATAAAGAATAGCAATAAACAATAATAATAAATAATAATAAATAATAGTAAATAATAATTAATAAATAAGAATGCTTTAGTCGGACAAGATTAACCATTAGATAACCTAAACCTTTTCCCTTAATTAATAACACACCAAAAGTTATACATTATCCTACCCATCACCGACGGATAGGGGGTAGATTCCTTTCGTCAAAACCTTTGCAACATCCAGAAGGATGTATCACATAGTATAGAAATTCTCGATCAGAAACAAATTCTGAATCGATCTAAGCATGTCTGTCTGTCTGTCCGTCTATTGTATAAATCCTCCTGGCCACAAAAGTGAAGTTATCGCCTCCAAATCAGGCCGAAACGTTTCTAGTTCTTGCACGCAGGTTGCTATAGAAAATAGACAAAATAGGTCGAAGGACACATCTACAGTACTACGTCAACTAAGGACACCTCTGTTTTTCAAAACGAATAAAAAACTACAGCAGATAAATCCACAAAAATTTGACCGGATATTCTGTGGGCGATGTTCTAGTACCCCTATAAAAATGGAAATAATCGGCCTAGTAAATTTTTTTCCAAAAGACTTCAAAAACCCCGTAAAGTATAGAAACTCTTGGCCAATTTCAAATTCGAAATGCACCTTATCATGTCCATCCGTTCATCTGTCCATCTGTCCTTCTGGGCAGCTGTGTAGTATCCGGGGTAAACATTCTCGCGTTTTCAAAAATGAGGACATCGCTTACGAACTTCCAAGAGGATTTCAAAAAACAAGGAGAAATTGCTTTTGCAAGGATTCTATGGAATTCACATGGCAACGAATACCTGTTACCGAGGTGTATTCCAATGCAGGGCGTACTAAGCTAACGTATAGTCTTCTCACACACATATGGGTCGTCGAATTCCATCGGCCACCGTTTGATGAAGCTTAGGAATGATCTAACGTTATTCCCAGAGTGTTCAACATGCAAATAGAATTGAATTGAAGTTTATAATCAAACACTCTGAGTCTGTAAAATATTCCCTTGCGAACAAATTCCGTCTCAAAAATGGCAGCTTCTTACATTTCGTTTGGTTTAACTTCATGAAATTGAAGCAAGAGTACGTTACCAAACTATTTACGTCATATGATGATATGATGACATGATATTTAAAAAAGTTAACCAATATACGGATAATCGGAAAATCCAGTGCCAGACCAGTAAAGTTTTTTTTTTGCAGTGAAATAACTTTGGCTATGAATCGCTTGTTTCTGAGCATGCAGGCGATCAAACACAGGTAAACAAAGCAGACAAACGTTTGCCTAAACCTACTTATTATTGCCCGACATTTGTTATTGTTGCAAAAAAAAACGAAATAATAAAATGTAAGACAACAACAACTACTACTACTACCACTGCACTGATGGGTATAAATTTTGAAACAATGTAATGAATGAAATAAACATTTAACTAAAAGATTAAATATAGCAAAATAAATAAAGAAATAACCGACTAATAAACAAATAAATAACTTTTAAGTAAACTAATGCATAGATAGGTTACGGGTTGCGGAAAAGAAAGACAATCATAATCATAAGACTTTTATTCTCTTACCTGACTATTTGTTAAAAATCTATTACCCATGCACGCCGCCATATGTATCACAAGATATAAATTAAATAACAAATATAAAATAGCAAATACACCTAAAAAAAAATTAAAAATAAAAAAAGTTATGTAATATTTTACTAACTATAATTAATTTTTATTGAAACTTACAAACAACAGCCAAAATAACACCGG
>CCAG010018665.1:0-21195 GCA_001077435.1 Glossina morsitans morsitans | reverse complement strand
AATATTTAGCGATTAACTCATTCATTCACAATATGCTTAATTAACAGAATATATTTGCTATTAACGTCTCCGTTAAGAAAGATAACCCGTTCAGACGTCTCTGTTAAGAACATTAACACCAGTCAACGTTAATTTACATTCAAATATAAACAGTCTTCTCCTTTTGTAGCAAACATCCTGTGCTGTTCAAACTTTAGATTAGCAAATACAATCATTTTGTGGAGGGTTGTATTTGTCGCAGAATTTTTAAACTTTTTAAAGAAAATTACGTATTATGTATATGTATTATATATATATATATATATATTGAAAACTTTGCATGGCCTTCTTTCATATTTGTGTGCAACTTTTAAATACTCGCTGCAATCGTTAACTTCTCCGGTTTATATGAATAAATAGCCTTTTCAACTTTTTGTATACATATGAACGCCTGCTGGACATTTTAGGTTCTGTTATGTATACACATATACATAAATGCCCTCAACAACTTCTAGCAAAAAAAAAACAAACAGTTGACTAAATAAGAATTGAAAGATCCCATATTAGCAAAGGATCTTCGGATAAACGCACGTATCATTGTAAAGCTAGTTAGCTCGTCGGACTAGACATAGACGTAGACGGGTACACTCAAGAAGTGCACGCGCAGAAACCCTTATTGAGCCAGATGGGCGATCGAAACTTTCTTACCGTTCTCATGCCATGGGCTATTCCGCACCTTGTCTTACTGGCCAATAAATTTTGTAAGGAAGAGCTCCTAAATTCTTTTATAGCGCCATTAACATTTGTAGTGGTTAACAATACCATTCTAAGTGATTTCAGATCGCCTAAAGGCTTTTCTCGAAAACGTCATTTTCTTTTTTTCATCCTTTGCTTATGGTAACGCTGGTGGATCGATTTGAAATCGTTAACTACTTCTGAATGTCAACATCTGTTGTTGTTGAGTAGATCCTTCAAAAATTGTTAAATACCGTCAGGTTGTTATTTTTAACCCGAAATTTGAAATAGTAAAGCCCAGAACTACGGTTAAGGAAACCCCGTAAAACACACCGCTTAGAGTAGATGAAAAAGAACATGAGATTTTTTTTCTTTAGGGTTGCCTCAACAGTTTTTTTGACATCCCGAAAGCAATCAGATGTGGATATCTAGGATATCTATTGTACGCATAACTGCATACATAAATACAAGTAAATTACCGTAAGAACAACAACCATTCGGTTGAAAAAATTTATCTGTGAATGTGAAAAATAATGAAAATCTTTTCAATTTCTCTATAATCCACAAAATATAAGTTTTTTTTACAAAGCAAAATAATTGTAACGTAAATAAAGAATAAAATTTTTCAAATTTAAAAAAAAAAATTTATAAAGCATTTTTTTTATTTTTTTTTTTGGTGAATAAATAAAAACGAAGAAAAAGCAAAAAAAAAAAAAACAAGAAATTAAGTTCCAGAAAAGTAAAAAGAAATTTTTAACGCGTTACTTAAATCAATTTTTCATATTTTATGTACGTATAGTTAGTTGTTAATGATTAAAGAATTTCCCGAACAGAAAACATTCTTGAGTTTTTCTTTTCTCACTTCTTTAAAGGGTGTTAGAGAACAAACTACAAACAAAAAATGTCCTTTTATTAATAATAATTAAAGAAAGTAAATTTTTTTTCTCACGATTTATTGCGATTACACTTTCGCTTCAAGTTAATCAATTTTCGACTCCATTAATATTGACATAAACAACAACAATAGTGGATTCCGTTTGTGTTCCGTTCGTTATTCGACTCAATTCTAATGTAGTGTCATGTGTGCTGGTGGCAATTTTACTCGAGTTTCCTTTAGATATATATATGCACGCTTTAAGTGCTTTTTCTCTAATCCATGAAAATATTGAAAAGGATTTACGACAACGATAGTCTATTGAGCAACAAGCGGACACAGAACTTAAATACTATTCAAAATATGGGACAAAGGCGAGATGAAGAGGTCTGCAATAATTGAAGAATAGCGTCCTGCAGTAACATTCAATAAAACTAGCAATCTTGTTAGCAGTCATTACAAACATTAAAGTCCTTTTGAAAAACAGAGATGGTCTCGGTTTACGTGGTACTGTGAATGTGTCCTTCTACCGATTTCGAGAATTTTCAATACCAACCTGCGTGCAAGAATTTTCAATGTTTCTGCTAAATTTGAAATCGATAGCTTCATTTTTGCTACCAGTAGCACGTTTACAAGCGACGTGACACAGACGGACAGATGGACATGCTTAAATCGATTTAGAATTTGATGCCGATCAAGAACATATATACTTTGTGGGGTCTTTAATGCTTCCTTCTGGACGTTGCAAACCTTTGAAGGTTGAGTACAAGAACACAAGATGGGCAGATAGACGGACAAGCTTAAATCGATTTGGAAAATGATTCTGAAAATAAATGGTTGATTTATCTCAAGTCCTTCTGGGCGTTGCACACATTCGCCGAAACTTATTATACTTTCGTACCACAAGCGGTGGGCAGAAAAGGACCGTTAGAGATAGTGCCAATTGACGTTCACCGAATATTTAAGAGACTTCAATTATTGCTTTCAGCAAATTTCAGATCGAATAGTTCGTTAAGTTAGTTTTCTTCTTCTTAACTGTTTTAATTTCGCTGGATGCCTTTGTCAAGACTGTTATTAAAATGCACTCGTGGATCTGATTTGTTTGTATTGGACAAATGCCACAAATTTTTCTTTCACCATCTCTACCATTCGAAGAAAGGCCAATGCACACAAGGACAAACCAGGAATAGTGAGACAAACGAACAGTAGGCCAGCGAGCAGTTGGCGAGCAAAGAGGGACGAAGCAATAAAGAGACCAATGAGTAGAAAAATGAACGAAAGGAGGCGCGAATGAACGCCAGAGCGCACAGAGGAGAAAACGATCAGAGAGACGAACGAGGAGACGAAGAAGTCGGATAACTACGATGAACACGATTTAATTGATTTTGAAATTCGAAGCGATTAGAAATTTAAATAATTTATGAAATCTCTGATGCGTAGTTTTAAGCGGAACACGCCTATGTTATTGAACGACCGCAAGTGTAATGTTTTCAGAGCATTAACCGACGTAGTTTTTAGCAAACGTTCAGTTAACTTTTGTTAGCTATACTTCCCTCATTTAATAACAACAAACAAGACAGAGAGCGAGAGAGAGAAAGCGCGAAGAGATTGCGAAGAAATAGTACACAAAATATACAACACTGCGCCTGCTAAATATTAACGTTTGTGTTTACTGATGACAGGCAAACATAACTAAATCATTAATCTGTGCAACGAGCAGTGAAAAGAACTTAACAGAAAGGCAAACGCCGAAATTATTTTTGAAATTAAGGCAAAAAAAAAGAAAAAAGATTGTTTGGATAAATAAAATAAAAGCGAAAATAAACTAATTAAGAAAAGAAAGTATTTTGAAAAATAAATATAACAAAAAGAACAACAACAACAACAACAACAACAACAATAACATTGTAAAATAACAATAAAATAAAGATAAATAGGAAAGAACACTTGTTTGTGCGTGTGTTGTTCCGATGTGTGTAATTATTATAAAGGGACAAAGAAGAAAGACAAGCAAGCTAACAAGCCGTAAACTACGAGATACTTTTCTTAACTATCGAATATACCTTTAAACTACAAGAGTATCAGACAAACAAATGACAGACAAACTAACGAATATTTGTTATGCGAACCAATAAAGCAATAAATAAAATTTTAGTGCTTTAACTTTAATCGATATGTTTTGCATATCTGTGTGTACGTATATACATTTTTCTATTAAAATATTTTGTCGTGTGTTGTTCATTTCTGTTATTTCTCTTTTTTTTTTTTTTTTTTTTTTTATATCCATCATCTAGAGATTAGAAAACAAAATTATTCAGGAATTTTGTTATTCTAAGGTTCGTAGAACAGCAGAGAACAAACGCTGCAAACTGTACGTATGATGACTCAACTCGTAAGATTTCGAACAATGTCCGTACGTCTGTCCGATAAGTTATATATTTTTTTGTTTACAACTTCTTTTAAAGGTAACAAAAAACAGGGAAAACAACTATTTTGACTGAGAAACCGTGTATCTCCTTCTTGTTTTCATTTCGTGTTGCGATTTTTATTTCACTTATTTCGAGTACTTTTTCTATTCTGCATAAGTCGGGGTATAAAGTTAAAGATAGCAACCTCCGCATTTTCGATAGAAAGCTAAGTTCAATTTATTTCCAAATCTACGTTCGTGTACTCTTCTAACCGGCCTCTGTGCAAGAGTTGTTCATATTGATACCTAGAAATTCTTCCTGGGTTAGAAGGCTTCATTTAGGCGAAGTGGATCTTTAAATAACTATCAATTAAAGTGTGCATTAATCAAAAATCACGCGCCTTGCAAATTGTGGCTTGGCAAAGAGTGGGTTTACAAGAGACCTTTTACGTAAAACAATTAAAATCTGATCTAAATTTTCGAACTAATATGTAGACTGCTCCTCACTAAATTCGCAATTGATTTCTTCTTTGATTGGATGATTTGTTGAAACTGCACATTCTAGAGGTTCAAATCATGCCAACTTATTGCATAAAAAATCGATTAATGTTCTCGAGAAGTGGGCATAATTAGCATATTTGAGTCATTGTCACCCGAGTCGTCGTACAACCCTATTGTTCTCCTTAACCTTTAAGTTTCTCCGTAACGGTGAAATCCGCTCTGAAGTTTGTTACCCCAGCCCTAGTTTTTCAGCAGACCTTCGTTTAGGTTATAGTTCCTGTGAAACGGGGACTCAGTGCAGTTGCAGTGTGTACTTCACAACTCCTCAAAGTCATCCGGTATTCTTATAGCTTAAAAGATCCAAAAAAAAACTAAAAAAAATTTAGTGAACATAAGTTCAAAAAAGCAAGCGACTATGCTGCACCATTATAAAATCAATTATTTTAATTGTTTCGTTATAGCTGTTATAGGCATGGTCATGAAAAAAACTCTTATCTACTAAAGATTCATGTGCTAGGCCCCCTTTGTCCCCTTTTGCTACACGGGCTGGAGATACAGTACTTGCAAGAAGACTACAGGCTCCCCACATCAGTGTCATAGACCCGATTGCCCTGTTACCAAAGCTTGTCCCCTACCCTTGGCCACGCGAATATCATTAGACATCATTTTGTCAAATTTAGACAATTATTGAGCTCCTTCTAGAGGTGTGGGAAGTGTGGGGTTCCCACTGCTCGTTTTCTCCAGCACGTGTCAGCCCATTCGTACTAGTCACAAGTGCTGGATGGCAAAAGAAAAAAATACAGGGAAACTGAAAGTCAGGTTCTTCAATGATCGGAAAACACTTAATAAATGCATTTCTTTTCATCGAACATTCATTCACATAGGACATAGCGACGACTGACTCATTAACAGTGCAGTTCACTTTTCATATAAGACTAAAAGTAGGGAGAGGCAGAGGAAAAACCAAAAAAAAAGGGGCGATATTTTTCCAATTCCATTTTACTTTCAGGTTTGATAAAATTTAAAAATCTTACATATATATATATATTTTTTATAGTAAAAAATCACGTTTCAATATAGGCGTAATATTGCTTCAATTATGGCCAAAAATAATCAAAACGTTTAATACAATCACGAAAAAATGCATGATTCGGTTAACAATTTATGAGTGACAGCCAAGCGTAGGAAGAATGCATTCATCATACAATCATCACTAATTGGTCGATGTCCGTCCATCCATCAGTTTCTCTTTTCGAATCTTATCAATCAATACTAAATGAAATTTTCTAAGAAAAAAATTATGATGAAATTTTTGGATTCGATTTCTTTAATACTCGAGCATCACCGAGCAGAGAATTTCTCGTCTGAACTTTGATATAATAAATTTCCTTATATATGCATATTTGATCCGTTTCTGGTCGTATTTATTACATTCACACTTTTATATATTTCACACATTTACACATCTTCAAATATTCGCTCTGCCTTGCCATTAAATGTGTATTAAGTTTTTAGTAAACAAAAGAAAAGTATTTTTAAATTTCTAGCGTAATGTTTGTGTTTCGTTTGCTTTTTGTTTTTTTGGAAAAACCTTCGAGTCAAATCAAGCAAATGTTTTCTTCTTTTTGTTTCTTTTTTTTTTTTTTTTTTGAGCTTTTATTGTTATTTTTGTCGCTGCAGTGATAAGACTTAAAGTCTTTATATGGATGTTGATAACATCTGCTTTTGCAATTCATTTTCTTGTGTAATAAGGCATTAAGATCTTGTTCACTGACTATTATCATGCGTGTACTACGGAAAAACAATGGCATACTAGCTATGTTGGGTCACTTGTAATATGGTTATAGGTCCCATAAACTATTCCAAGATATCTGCCTTTCTGTATGTCTACTAATTCGCGATCTCATCGATCTGCCCTTTCGTCTGTCTATCGACTTATTGTTAGAATTGAAGAAGCAATGAAAACTTGAAGGATTTACTTTTTTAGTTGTGCTCCACAGAGCAAATATGACCTTTAAACATACCGATAATCAATTTGACCTGACTGTTCTGCACTGAAATGTTAAATCATTCTAAAAAAAACTGGAGAATTCTCTATCAATATCTGAGAGAATGGATGGGAAATTTTCTTCATTTTTCTTTCTTTTCTTTTTTTGACTTTCTCTAAGCGCATCGAGAATTGATTCTTGACTTTTGGATTTGAGGTTAATTTCCATTTATTCATCACTTTTTATGTGAGTAAGATCTCTAAAGACATTCCGATATAATTACAAGGTGTCAGATGGTGTAATAGGTGTCTTGATACAACGTTGGGTACCCAAATGGGTCCCAGGATAATATAATTTTTTTAAAAACTTTTCCTACCTTTTATGCTTGCCACAAAGTGGTTCGTAGTACGTGTGCTTCAGCTCTTGCTGATATCCGCCGAAGTGTTGCTCGTTTTTCTTACGCATGGTGTCCCCAATTAGTTGTTAGCAACTTGACCCGTTATCCCTGAAAATGTGAAAGAAAATTGAAATTTATATTATTTTAATTAATTTAAATGCACGGATTATTATAATAATTATTATATTAATTAATTCAAGTGCATCATAGATCAGGTATAGACATATTCAATAAATTCAAAGCCAGGTGAGCCTTAGCTGCCTATCAACTACGTGACTTTACTACATTTTCTCATACTGACGGACGAGCAAAATTGAATGCAATTTGATTATTCCGTTTTTCCATGTAATCCTTAGAACTGATATTAATTTGTAAAATTCGCAGAAATCAAAAGATTTTCATTCGAGCAAAAATTCAATAATTCCTATGAATTTTAACTGATGGGAATTATTGGGAAAATCATCATAATATAATTTACGTAAATTAAAAGATTTTACAAATATTGTGTTTCAAACTTGATGCAAATGTATTGGTGGTTTACTTGTAGTCAATGGTGAGGTTGGATAAAAAGACATAATTAAAATAGATGAGAATATCTCGCCTGAACGGGTTTACAATTCAGTGAATCTCCCATAAGAAGAAGATGAAGTGAGAAAACAAGCGCAGAAATCAAAGCTAATCAAGAATAGATAGATACATCAATAAATCTCCATATGATGGTTTTTGGCGATATTTTCGGACAGACCGGCCGACATGGAAAATGCAACTCGGAATTTTACGCTAATCGAGAAAAGGGTTTAATTTAAAGGAAATCTGAATGTTAGTTCACAGTTAAACTTTACGGCGGACAGATAGACATGACCAAACACATCCGCAATCAAACGCCGATAACGATTTTGTTTCCTTCAAGGAATTTCTATATAGTTTCTCGTAGGCAAAATTTAAGAAAAACAGACAGAGGACGTGGAAAAAATAACTGAGTCTCTAAGCATCTAAGCAAACTTTCTAAATTGATGCTTAGGAGAGATAGATAGACAGATGTAAGTGAACAGATTCCAAATCAAAGATATATGCAAAGGAAAAAAAAACTGCAAAAAGTAGGTGTGCATGGAAAATATATCTGAGCATCTCACACTAACCAAGCGGGGTAAATTGATTCCCAATCAACATTCTGAATGCCCGCGACATGACTCCATCTAAGCCGAAATCTAATGCTGATTGAGAAAATAGTTAGCTTAAGTAAAATTCCGAATAGGTTCAGATTAACGAAACTCTGTAGGATGCTTAATAATCACAATTCATGAGAGACGGACGCATATGGCTCAACAAATGCGGAATTTTACGTTAATCAAGAAATGGTTTAACGTAAGGAGTCTTCGTTTGCAAGTACAGAGTCTTGCATAAAAAACATTTATCTTAAAATCTTCCTAAATACAATTTTTACTTCTCCGGAAGTAATGGCGGGCATAAGAACAACAATGAATCTTTCGCTTCTTTGTAAGTGCTTTTAACGAATTAATGTGAGGCATTGAAAGAAGAAGCAACCATCAGCCCCGGAAATAAAGTAGACGACACACAAGCCATCATTATCCGCAATTAATCCTAAGGCATTGGCAATGAAAAAAAAGGGAAAAAAACAAAAAACGAAAGTCGTTTAAAAAGGTTGCCCTTAATGTTGCCTGTAATGCTTTAATAATTATATATATGAACATATTTAAGTAAAGACATCATCGCTATAAGAAAAATTATTGATTTACAACAAACACGAAAGCAGTTAGTAATGAAATTTAAGTCAATGGACAAGTCAATGGATAGTCTTACTGCACTTATGCTTCATTAAGCGGAAAATGCAATTAATTTAAGGCCATTTGACTTAAGAAACATGGTCATATCACATGCATATATGTATGTATGTATGTATATATGTATATATACATATAATTAAGGCAAAAAAGAAAGGAAATTGAAGCAAACAGAGAGAGAGTATCCAACAACAACAACAACAACAACAACAACATAATTAGTTTATAACTTTACAAAGCCCCTTTGAAATGGTGTTTTCAAGGAAACCGGTCTTTTCATATACGTGCGAATATATATAAATATATATATTGGTCAGAAGGTTACCGTTTTAACAAACGTTAGCAAACATTATTACTGATGTGTTCAAAAAGTTGTGTAGTGTGAGAAAAAAACATTTTTTTTTTTTTAATATTTTAACTCCATTACCTAACGAGTTATAATACTTGGCTATCTGTAATAAGCGACTGATTGCTAGTAAATTACTTTTGTGTACTTTGATGAATAGTAGTAGTAGTAAGCAAATCGAGGCCCATTACCGTAATAATGATAACTGCGTCAGCAGCATGAATTATTGTCGTCACAGTTTTTTAATACCTTTGAATAAAAAAATCAAAAAAAAGAAGAAAAACAAGAAGGGAAAAAACACGAAGACATGAATTGAAATAAAAAGTAGAATATGGTTGGATGTCCTCCTTCTGCCATTTTGGTAAACAATTGTATACGCAAACATTAACATTATATGCATGCACTTAATAATCACTTATTCTGAGTACTAAGGAGAACTCACGAGTATCGCCACTTCGACACAAACTATATGTGCTTAGTGTCTATATAGTGATAGTTGTACCACTGATACTGATATTAAATGCTGCTGCACTAAAACATTCCTATTCATACATATATACGCATGGATAGATAGACAGATAGACATGTGGGCATAAACTCAAACGTACAAACGTACATCTATATGTATATTTACATGCGTTCTCCTTTAAAAGCACTGGTTGACTGGCTGGCTGGCTGGCTGGCTGGCTGGCAATGCTATCTATCTATCTGTTGAATGGATGGATGGTTGTGTGTACATAAAAGGGTGTTAGTGAACGCTTCTCGTTTGGACTTTGATATTATTGCCCTTCTCGCTTTGGAAAGTAGAAGTAAGCAAATAAACGCATTTTTAGTATCTAATGACGTGCATAACGTACATAAATACTTAGTGAGCCGGGTGACAAACGGCATTATCACTATCACTGTGTGACGCATTTTAAATATATATATATTTTTTTAAATGTACTACGAGCAAATTTCTTCAAAAAGAGGAAGAATAAGAGCGTTAACACAAAAAGGATTTACATACATTTGTGGGACAATCTTCGCCAACTGAAATATCGACTACGCTTGATTCTATATTTAACTCGCTGTAAAGTGTTGCACTCTCTTTTACATTAGTAACAAACAACTCATACAAATTACTCTGCTAGAATATATTTTATAAGTACATCTACATATATATACATAGATATATATGTTGGGTATAAGTAGACTTGGGTATATCTGGAATAAGAACCGAGTGATATAAGAAGCAAAGTGAATCAAATCGAAGTTTAACAAACAAAACTAACGACGCAAATTTGAAACCCTTCGCAGAAACGATTTGAGAATTATAATTATATAAAAAAGTACTTGTTATTATTATTATGATACCCACCACTGTAAGATGGGGATCTACCCATCTCGTATTTTTCCATAATGTATGTAACACCTAAAAGGGAGCTTCAGAGACCCTACAAACTACACATATTCTTGATCAGTGTGAGATTGTGAATTGATTTAGCCATGGCTGTCCATCTGTGAGGTGTATGTTGTTAGCACTCTGCTGGTCGCAAAAATAACAATAGCGATTTCAAACTTCGTAGAAACATTGAGAGTTTCTGCACGCAGGTTGCTATTGAAAATGGCCCAAAATGGTTAGAGCAGAAACGCGCAGTGGAGCGTAAACTGAACGCAAATCCCTTTTTTTAATAAAATTTTTTGGATTTTTGCTCGTTAGTCGGAGATTATTAAAGTTAGAAAACTGAAATTGTCCACATTTACTTTACGAAACACTCTGCTCTTTACGTGCTAAAATTGGAAACAATCGGCCACGCCCACACAAAGTTACGACTAATTAAATTACATTTTTTTTCACTTTTTTGAGGTTTTACGCTTATTTATCGTAAGGCAAACAAGACAGAATGTTTAAAACTATTTTGCACACTCCTCAAACGAAGATATATTATCTGCCTAAAAAGGGGTTAACTTTAAACCGAATATGATAGACACAGCGATTACTTGTTTCTTAATAATACCAGCGATATGGGTATCAAATAAAAGAACTTGGAGAGTAGAATGCAGAAAGCATAGTGGCGGGTATGGGAGATTCGGCCTCCGCCGAAGATAACTTTCTTACTTCTTATTATTATTATAAGGCTAACGGTTTTATTCGAAATCCAATCGCACTTGAGTTTTGAGCCCATGACCATTGAATTGTTAATCGAGACCAACATACCTGCCTACACGGACACTCGGGACGAAGAAATAAAATTACCCGCAGCTAGCTAAATACGACAGAATTTTTCTGGCAACCTAATATATAGTATTAGATATGTCATCCAAAAATTCCAAACATCGTGTTCGTGTAAAGGACAAATGATGCGTTGATATATTTTGTGCTGACATTTAATTATAATTCCAATATAAAAGAGCACTCCATCCAGTTTCTCATTAGTTATTTTAGGTACGGCATCTAATGTATCCTTTTTCTAATTTTCCTTCTTAACTTTCGTGACCACGAATCAAGAAACTATTGATTTGTGCAGGCGTGGGTTGCTTTAGTTACGTATATACGTGGGAGTGTTCATTAAGTGAGCTTCCAAGAGATGGCCTTACTACCATTATAACCTATTCACTAATACGTAATTTGTGTCAAAGTACAATTTTCAGTGAAATCGCATCAACCCGCAGTAGAGGTGTCAACAATTTGACTGCACTTGGGATTTGAACAAACGATCATTGAGTTGTTAGACGAGCTTCTCCGTCCACTCGATCACTCAGAAAGATTTTTCTAAAATCTTGCAATTGCTTTAACCTAAAGTTGATCAGGAATGTATTGAAACTTAGAACTTTTATATAGACCTGCTTAAGCCCCTTTACAACTATCACCAGTTAGAACGTTTATAAAGTTTAAAAAGTCTTTCTCTCTTACAATTGTTTGCAGGTAATTAAATCTTTCAAAAGCTTTGCTTTAGCGTAAATCCATCAAATAGCTTTGCTGAGAAGTGCATTTTTTTTTCGTGCCAAACTGAGATTTCGAAAACATACATTTTGGGCAGCAAAGTGTCTATACCAGACTTTAAACTGGGAAAAATTATGAACTTATGTTCATCGGTGGGTGCAACAGCATCATCGACATCATCCGACGACGCTCAAGCTCAACAAACAACCGGCCGTGAGGGTAGCCGAGCGGGTGGCTCCGAACAGCCAAGAAGTAGTGCAGCTAGTGCTGTTGGCTTAACCACTCATTGTTTCGGAACAACAGCATTTACAGTGCCCTGCTCTAGTTCGACCGATCATCAATACTCATCTCAGCCATCACAACAGCAGCAGCGCCAGCCGCAACAACCACAGCAACAGCAAAGAATTAATAGCAGTTCGAGTAATAATAACGATATGCCACCGGAAACAACCCGACCAAAGGTGGTGACAGTTAAACACCCCGAATCCAATAAACCTAAGCCAACTACTAAAAAAACCAAACCCATACAAGCAGATCAGGATGTAATAAAGGCTTTGCAGCGTTGCCGGGACGAAGGTAAGTGAAATGCTTTTAATATATTTTTAAGGCCCCCGCTCTTTGCACGACATGCTCTTACGCAATAAACTCTACTTTCGTAGGCATAAAACGTTTGGATTTAAGTAAATCTTCCATTACCGTTATACCACCGGCCGTTAAGGATTGCATACATCTGACTGAATTGTATTTGTACAGCAATAAAATCGGTCAACTGCCTTCTGAAATCGGTTATTTAGTTAATTTGAAGACTTTGGCTTTAAATGAAAACTCGTTAACTTCTTTACCCGATACCCTGCAAAATTGCAAATTACTAAAGGTCTTAGATTTGAGACATAATAAACTCGCCGAAATACCGCCCGTCATCTATAAGTTACGCTCGCTAACAACTTTGTATTTGAGATTTAATCGCATTATCGCCATGGCGGCCGATATTCGCAATCTTACCAATTTAACGATGTTGAGTTTGCGGGAAAATAAAATACGCGAACTGGGTCCAGCGATTGGTGCTCTGACTAATCTAACCACTTTAGACATTAGTCATAATCATTTGGAACATTTGCCGGCGGAAATTTGCAATTGCGTTAATTTAAGTTCATTGGATTTGCAGCATAACGAACTGCTGGACATACCCGAGAATATAGGAAATTTAACAAATTTGGTGCGCTTGGGTTTACGTTACAATCGCTTAACTAATATACCGTCAAGTCTGAAGAATTGCAAAAATATGGATGAATTTAATGTGGAGGGCAATGGCATTACACAACTGCCCGATGGTTTGTTGGCAGCGTTAAGTGCCCTGACTACCATAACTCTTTCACGTAATGCATTCGCCAGTTTCCCAACTGGCGGGCCAGCACAGTTCACCAATGTCTATAGCATAAATCTCGAGCATAATCGTATTGATAAGATCCCGTATGGAATATTTTCGCGTGCCAAAGATTTAACGAAATTGAATATGAAAGAGAATGCGCTCACTGCTTTGCCTTTAGATGTGGGCACTTGGGTGAATATGGTGGAATTAAATTTGGCGACAAATGCTCTGCAAAAGTTGCCGGACGATATCATGAATTTGCAAAATCTTGAGATTCTGATACTCTCCAACAATATGCTCAAGAAGATACCCAACAGTATAGGACAATTGCGTAAATTACGCATTTTAGATTTGGAAGAGAATCGCATAGAGATTTTACCCAATGAGATTGGTTTGTTGCACGAATTGAAGCGACTCATCTTGCAAACGAATCAGATACAAATGCTGCCACGCAGTATAGGACATTTAAGTAATTTGACCTATTTATCGGTCAGTGAAAATAATTTACAATTTTTACCTGAAGAGATCGGTTCACTGGAGAATCTTGAGAATCTCTACATCAATCAAAATCCCTGCTTGGAGAGATTGCCGCACGAATTGGCTTTATGTCAGAATTTGAAATATTTAAATATCGAAAAGTGCCCCTTAAGTACTATACCACCCGAAATACAGGCCGGTGGACCTTCGTTGGTGCTGCAGTGGTTGAAAATGCATTCCCCATATCGGCAAATGTGAGTGGAAAGCATTAACAGAATGCGTAACTTTGCTTTTGCCAACGATTGTTATATGGAATTGGAGTTATTTGGAGGACAACGCTAACAAAGCCGGGATTGGAAATGCTCAGTGAGTTGAACGGAAGGCGAAATTTCAATAATTTCCAATTTAACAAAAAACAGAAAAAACACAAATCATATCTAAAAAAAAAAATCACGAACACTATGCAACGTGGCCAGGCCTTCCCACTAACTAACCAACCGCGCATTTCCATAACAATGAAAATGTCATTTAACAATTGAAACTATTTTTAAGAAAATCGCAAAGCGCAGCAAAAAAAAAAATATAAAATTAAAAAAATTTGTGAGGTTATGTGAGAAAGTGTGGGTTTACGAATACGTTCTATTGTGGATTGGAAAGAGAGGGAGCTTGCAAAAACCAACTATACAATTAAAAGTATCTGTCACATTAAAACAAGCAAGCACAGGACGAGTAACAGAGGAAAAGCAAAGTTAAAAAAGTGTGGTTATGTTGCAAAAAAGTAAAGAAAAATTTAATGATTTCATAACTCAAACAGACAAAAAACAACGATGTTAAGAGGGAGTCACAATGTGTGGCAGAAAAATCAATAAAATTCATATAAGTGAGTATTTGAAAATAACGTCATTATTTATTAAAGAAATTACTCCGTACACCCTACGTATACTAGACAGTTGGATCGTGGCTTAAACAGAGTAAAGTTTTCCGGCAAATCTTTTTATCTCTCTTCACGGAGCATCTTAAATATTCAGTAATAAACGTTTTGCTAATTGTCCTCACGTCATCACGGATTGACACCATTTTCAGTCCGATGAACTTCGGGGAAGTACTTTAGGACCCAGACGGACTTAAGATAGACCTAATAAATTAAGAACCATTCACTGATTCAGAATCATCTGTCGATATATTTTTGTGTTCAAACTACAGGTACACTGAGATGTTTTGGCCCAAAGACGGATCCGATTGAAGGTGAATTGGGTCGGACCGCTTTTACGACTTTATAACGCTTTATTTTGATAAAGTCGCTGTAAAAAAAAAAAAATGGGCAATTTTAAAATTTGTCGAAATGCATCGTTGAGTAATAGAAGAGGCATTTTCAATTGTTTTGAAATGTTGAGATTCAATGGGCCAATTTTTTGAACTGCTTTTTTATATAACCATTGGTACGAAAAGTAGGCTTTTTAATGGCAAACGGGCTCGCCTAAGAAGTGGATGCAAATTTGGTGTAATAATGAACTATACCAAATTCGGATTAGATCGGTCGATTTTTTAGCTCCGCTCCCATAAAAGCGTTTTCATCGAAAATAATGCGGAAAAGTGTAGGAAAAAAAGGTGTGGTTTTTTAAATCTCATTCTGAAGTAATAGGATATAGAATCTCATGCCTATTGAGAATTTGGACCAAGTAAGCCTATTTTTGGGACATACAATGCGTATTTGATTGCCAAAATTGGTGAAGATATTA
This sequence comes from Glossina morsitans morsitans, assembly GCA_001077435.1. Classification (NCBI taxonomy): domain Eukaryota; kingdom Metazoa; phylum Arthropoda; class Insecta; order Diptera; family Glossinidae; genus Glossina; species Glossina morsitans. Next base: position 5,655 of record CCAG010018665.1, on the reverse strand, counting down.
AAACAGACATGATAGGAAGAAATATAATAAAGAAATGAAGTAATAAAACGAAATTGTGTCAGCTATTTAATGGGCGACCTTTCCCATCTACAGTGTTTTTACTTGATTTCTGGAGGGGTTCTTTCAGTGTTGCAGCTGTTGGGAGAGTTGCCTTGCAAAACCCCTTGTGTGCACTTAAACCAAATATATATAAAAAAGAGATATTAATTAGCTTTCTGTCTAAATACTTTAGAATATCTTTGCAATCAAAATTCTGAAAAGTCTGAAGCAAATATACGCATTGTGTAGAGTTGTATTTTCCAAATCGTATGACAAGCTTAGCGTATCGTTATGCTCTGATTAGGCGCCTGCTTAGTCAAAACATTGGTATATATCGTCAGATATTTTTAAATTTTATCCCGAACGTGTACCGGAAAGCTTCAGTAGGGGATACGAGGAGAAGTGATTTATCTTATAACGAATGTTACGGTTCCCTTGTGATATTGAATGTCAAGGTGCCTGCATCACTAATGAAAATTTATTATTTTTTCTAGAAAACCTTATCAGTTAACTGATGATAAACTAAAAGAACGGGAAATGAAAGCACAAAACTAGTTGAAAACTATAAGAAAACTATAAGAAAAGCAGTATTTTGTTTTGAGAAAAGCTGTAATTTTTTAAAAAATCTATCCATATAAAGCAAATTGAAAACAAAAAGATCCTTAATATAAAATTGCTTCAAAATTGCATTTTATTATAAAAAAAAAAAAAAACAAAAAAAATTAAACGTCAACAGTCCTTCTAAATCTAGTCATACCGTTTTTTTTTTTTCATATATGAGGAGATTATTTTTTTTACTATTTCAATTTAGAAATATATGTTTTGCTTCTTTTTTTTTTTTAATAATACAGTTTTCTTCAGAAACAATTAAATAAAAAAAAAAAAAATTAAACAGCGATTTCCTTAAGCTTTCAATATATTTGTACTATTACTTTTCCAATAAATTAAAAAAAAAAAAAAAAAAACTCGCGCCAAGGAATTGTTTAAATAAATTTTTATTAAGTAATGAAAATATTAAAAAAAAAAAACGCAAAAAAATATTATTAAATTGTACATTTAGTTATAAACTGAAAAAAAAAAAAGCGAAATATTTTTTATGCAAAACGCACATATATATATATATATATATATATATATATGTATATGTCACTTGATGAATAATAAGCAAAAAAAATCATTAAATTTGTTTATGATAAAAATGAAAATCGAAACTGTAGATGTGTTTTTGTGTATAATATTCAAATGTTGACATACGCACACACACACACACACACACACACACACTTGCACACACACACACAAATTGCATATCTATTCAACGATTTACACACAGTAGACATTAGCCTCTTAACCCATGGTTACATGCGTCTATACGTACGTATGTATATTGTAAGCGTTTCATATTTTCAATGTTAAATCATTAAGAATGAATAAATAAAAAACAAAAAAAGAAAAAACATTTTATGTGTTTAGAGCTCTTGTTATGCATATGTACACCTCACCTTTACAGGTTATAAGTGTTAAGAATTATTGTTAAGAACTTGATTATCAAACAAAACTCAATCTATTTTAAGACTTAAGTTTCAATTATCGATTCTTCAACGATGTAATTGCGAATGACGTGAAGAAAAGCCATCATTAAGTAATTTCATTTTGATTACTTCCATCACATTGAACGTTCTTCACCCAACTTAGAATAGATATGAATGTTAATCATATCCGCGGTAAATGTATGTTTCACCCTAATTTTATTATTATTCTCTTTGTAACATTCTGAACTTCTATTCAATGGAGAAAGTTACACAAACTATATGGACTTTTATTTCAAGGGATCCCAAGGGATTCCAAACACAGGTTAACAGAACTGAAATTTCGTTTAGGTCTTTATAAATAATCGCTATCGAAGGATGGGGTTAACCAAAGTTTCTCATTCCACTTCCGTTTCTAACATGGCCAGGTGTATGAATGCGCTAGACCGCTTATAAAGCAAAAATTGCTGATGAGGTTACACCTTTTGAAGATTCCTTCAAATTTAAACGATTCCCCGTAAGCTCGTAATAAATAATATATGCCGGTTATTGGGAATGGGAATCAAGTGAAGTCGGTTCCAGCATTCAAATCAACTCCTTTTGGAGTACTTCTAATATATTTCATGTCTTGCAGATTTCGGAACAATTTATCTGAGCTTGCTGTTTACTCAGTTTAAGGCTGTCTGTCCTGTCCATCCGTGCCTCTGATATCTGTTTGCTGTTTATTTTTGGTAACTCACTTTAAAGATTAACATTTTCGACGTATAGAGTTAATGAGTGCCGCCTTAGTGGATCTCCTCAACCTAAGAAAGAAAGCTATTGAATCTAGATTACGTTGGGCCATTTTTATGACCTCTATCCATAGAACGAGTAATTTTTCAAAAGCCGTTTCATGAATAAAATTGCCATGTTAAGAACATATGTCAGGTTTGTCGCCTCCGAAAGCTTTGATAGCAGACAGATGGAAGGATAGAAGTATGAACATGGAAAAGTCAAACTCAAAATTTTGAACTAACCAAATCAAGGTTTACCTAACACAATTTTTGGAGCACGCAGCTGTGTCTTATGAACGAAATAACAAAACTCGTGTAACTCCATCCTGCGTTGATTTATGTAAAAAACAGAAAAATAAACTAAATTCTCTTTCTTTAAGTCAAAATAGTTTATATATTTTTTACCTATACACAATTCTTTCAACGCTAGAACGGATTTCGTAAGCTTTAGCAAAGTTTATATATACGATGCAACCTGGTTAGTGTTCCCACATATACGGGGCCGAACACGAGCTAGTGATGAAAATCTCTCAATATATTTTCCCCAAACTAATATATAATTTATATTTATTTCATTCATTGAGTCCATTCTTTCAAACGCTAATAATTTTTTTTCAAGTGCCGGCACCCGAAGGGATGTCATTTATAAATGGATTATATTGATATTTGAGACGTATTAGCCTCAATATTTTTTTCAAATATTCTCCTTTTCCATTTCTTCCCTAACCGCCAACCCTCAAGTATAAAAAAAAAAAAAAAACAGCATAATCATAAGTGAAGAAAACAAAGTAAACTAAAGTACATACGATCCTCTAGGTACAAAACGGAAATCAATAAAACACAGAAAACAATATTAAGCAACTTCCCACAAAAACAAAATTACTTAAATAAGTAAAAAAAAAAACATTTTAAATTTAAATACAAAACAAAATGAAAATTTCAAAGAAACGTTAAACATATTTAAAAAAAAAATATAAAAACTGCAAAGAAAATCGTAATTATTCCACATTTAAATATTATTCATAAAAAAAAAAAAAAAATGCCATATTTATTAAAGGAAAAATAAAAAGTAAAAATATTTAATTAAAAAAATGAATTGAAATGAAATTTCACATTAAAATACAATACAAAAAAAAACAAAAAACAAAAAACAAAGAAAATAGAAAACAAAACAACTGAAAATGTAAACGCACACTAAGATAAAAAGTAAATATTCTTCAGAAATAAGTTACAATATGTATTTTTATATGTATTAATCAATTAATTAAAATTAATTAATATTTAATATTAATATTTTATTTTTTTGCTTTTGTTTTTATACCCACCACTGGAAGGACTTTTGACCCACAGACTTTAAGAATATTTTACAGCCCGTGTTAAGACGTCAAAACAGCTGTTCTATGATTGCGGTGCGACGAGATTAAAAGTATAAAATAACTATTCCATCCATTATCATTTCCACCAATTAATCATGGGTCGGGGATATTTATTAATCATGGGATTGTTATGGGTCTGGGATATTTTTATCAATCAGTTGTCGTTCAATAGGTAGAAATATCATATAAAGCACGCAATACAAATGTTTGAAGATAATTGAGTACACATTTTGCCAGACCAGTCGAAACAATCTACTATCATCCAAATCTACTCTAAGCAAATTAAAAGCCCACTAATAGCCCAAGTAACTCGAAAATATGTTGCCATCCGATATAAGAAAACGAGCAGGGCATGTACAGCATATAGAGCAACTGAATGTGGTTTGCTTTTTGCTTGCAGTCATTCGAGAATTTGATAAACATTATGACTTTTGTGCACTCCCAGTCAGGATGAATGGCGAAAACAAATTCGCTGCATCTGGCTTCTGAAATTGTACTCCCACCATAATTCACTCTATCCTTTTACTAAATAACGGCCTCAAACTTTCGGGCTTTCAAATTTCATCTCTCCCTCTCTCTCTCTCTCTCACTGTTCCTTCTTTATTAAAGAAAAAACCTCTGCTGTGTACTCAAAAAGTCCCCTAACCGCCCACTATTAGGAAAACAAAAAACCTAAATAAATAAAGCTTAACATGTGAATAGATGTGTAAATCACCTTCTAAGTGCCACGAAGTTATATGACATAATGAAAGACACGATCTTTCTTTTCTCTAGCAATCAAGTGCGTTTTTCGCGTCCTAGTGATGGGTATTAAAAAGTACGGTCCAAACTAGATATCCTTTGCTTCTAGTATTTAGTTTTGTTTGAATATATATATATTTGTTTTTTTTTTTTTTTTTTTTGATAAGAATCACTTATTATATCAAATTTTCATTTATATATTATATATATTTATATATTATTATTATTCTTCAACCGTATTACTATTTAATGTATTTAAAATATTGTGTTTAAAATATAATAAATGAAACTAAAGGAGATTATATTTATAGAAGAAATGAAGAAAGATTTATGAAGCAAATGTAAGATGAAGGAAAATTTAAAAAAAAAAAAATAATATAGTAAAAAATCTACGAGTTAAGCTTATGAGTATGACTTCCAGAATTCCAACAATAGACAACAAAAGAGAGGGGGAAGATAGACAAGGATCTTATATATACATATATGTATACATATAATTATTTATGACATCCGAAGCGTATTTCCAAGGATAACGAATCCACTGTACTCTTATCTTTATTAATAGAAATCCCGACGAACCCATAACCTAAATAATTCTAAAATAGTTTTGGAACTTGTTTCCTTAATCCTTCATTGAAGTATTGACGCTTGGAAATGTACTAAACTTTAGATCAAAGTCTACTATGCATTGTAATCTTTTTTAATATCCGTCAATGGAGATTGTGGATGCGACCATTTTGCTAAAAGATTCGCAACACCCTATCTATGTTAATACCTGCCAATGAAGATTGTGGATGCGACCATTTTGCTAAAAGATTCATAACACCCAGGTGGAAATTTCAGACAATATACGTACATACATATTCTTGATAAATACCAAATTATAAGCTAATTTCAGTATGTCCATCTATCCGTCCAATGCGACCATTTTGCTAAAAGATTCATAACACCCAGGTGGAAATTTCAGAGAATATACGTACATACATATTCTTGATAAATACCAAATTATAAGCTAATTTCAGTATGTCCATCTATCCGTCCACACGTCCATCTGCCCGCTGACTGCAGTAAATCTAAAGTACTCTCCATAGCAATTGTTTGTTTTCTTTATAATCCTTATATCATGGCATGTGTGCTTTGACACACATTCATTTTCATTTCTGTTTATGATTGAACAAGTAATCTCATGTCTCTCAG
>CCAG010018664.1:0-20823 GCA_001077435.1 Glossina morsitans morsitans | reverse complement strand
ATGTCTACAAAATTTAATAAAGCAAAACATTGTTATTGTGTTTCATTTTCTAGAAAATTTTTAATTTCAAAATTTTAAATTTAACTGATAGACATGAGATTACTTGTTCAATTATAAACAGAAAATGAAAAATGAATGTGTAGTCAAAGCACACATGCCATGATATGATATAAGGATTATAAAGAAAACAAACAATTGCTATGGAGAGTACATTTACTGCAGTCAGCGGGCAGATGGACGTGTGGACGGATAGATGGACATACTGAAATTAGCTTATAATTTGGTATTTATCAAGAATATGTATGTACGTATATTCTCTGAAATTTCCACCTGGGTGTTATGAATCTTTTAGCAAAATGGTCGCATCCACAATCTTCATTGGCAGGTATTAACATAGATAGGGTGTTGCGAATCTTTTAGCAAAATGGTCGCATCCACAATCTCCATTGACGGATATTAAAAAAGATTACAATGCATAGTAGTAGACTTTGATCTAAAGTTTAGTACATTTCGAAGCGTCATTACTTCAATGAAGGATTAAGGAAACAACTTCCAAAACTATTTTAGAATTATTTAGGTTATGGGTTCGTCGGGATTTCTATTAATAAAGATAAGAGTACAGTGGATTCGTTATCCTTGGAAATACCCTTCGGATGTCATAAACAATTATATGTATACATATATGTATATATAAGATCCTTGTCTACCTTCCCCCTCTCTTTTGTTGTCTATTGTTGGAATTCTGGAAGTCATACTCATAGGCTTAACTCGTAGATTTTTTGTTTAGAAACAAAAATTTCATTTGTCAATATCCAGCTTGTTTGTATCTAATACTAAGAAAACGTTTAAGAAACGAAAATTCCTAAATCTGTTTACATATAATCTGTTTGTTTATATAATTACCAAAGTTATCTGGTATATCTTCGTGACGCGTGTTTTAGTTGCTCAATTGGTGCGCATAAAAACCTAGCTCTCGGATATTTAAGATTTCCTCGAAATCATATATAATTTATTTGTATCTCAACCTAAAAGTAAAATGCGGTTAACTTTCTTATTAAAGGTAATCTCCGACCATCTACTTACAACGTTGTCATGGCAACACTCACCAACATGGCACTCACTCACTCACTCACTCATAGATGTACGTGCATTTGCTCAGTATTTTATGACCGTAAATGCTCACATTTATGCAGAGTAAAGATACCAAGAACCAAACAATAACTTGCAGAGCGTGCAGTAATTTTTACTCTCAGAAAAATCAAATCAAGCTAAACAATAAAAACCACGAAATATTCAGCATATTTTAATATTGTAATTTTTTCTTTATTCCGTCGAAAAGTACGTAAATCGGTTAAATCGGTGTTTCATTTAGCATTATATTGTGCTTTTTGTATTATTTTTTTCAATTACTTGAAAACGGACATAAAAAAGATTAACGCAACACAACACAAGAATTCAAGTTTAATATATTTTATGTAAACGAATGTTCAGAAAAAGCAAATAATATAAATAAATAAAAATGAAATTTTTTCTATCAATCGATTAAAAATTGGAAAAACCAAAATATATTTTATTTATTAAATGATACAAAGAAGGCGCACAATTTTCTTAACAAAAAAAAGACGCAATTAAAGAAACTAACAAATAAACAAAGAGGTAAACAGCTGATTACATGTAAACATGATAAGCCAAAATCCAAGGCATACAATTGTACAGTGATGCGCGAAATAATACTTAGTTTGCTTGCCTTCATAAAGTAGAAAGTTTCTTCAAAAGTTATAGCAATAACTCGTTTACATATAATACGTCCAAGCCATTTGGATAAAAATAGAAAAGTATTAGATGAAACACAGATGGAATTTATTCTTTAAACGACGTAAAACGATAGCCGTGTAAGAGAATGTGGGAGTGTTTTTTTTTTAGCAACAAAATTTAAACGTACGCTATTTATATGTGAAAAGCGACGTTATCGCATGATAGCAGCCATGGTCTAAATGTAATTTCGATGTTATTTCTGAAATCGTGGATTGTGTGACCTGAAAATTCTCAGAATAAAAGCTTTTGTCTGATAAGAGTATTACTGATATAGTGAAGGACATAATTTGTTACATTGGAAAAATAATGGTTTACTTTGCTTAAACTATTTATCAATGTTTTCACTATATTTAATATTTTAGTTTGAAAAACTGACGTCCGCTTTTGTTTGATAATTGAAACAAAGAACAATTGTCTCTCGATTCCGCTACTCTCTTTTTATTTATTTATTTATTTTAATTCTACTTACGCATGAAACTCGACTAAACAAATAACAGTCGAGTTCAATTGACTCTTAAAGCAAAACTTATATTAATTGATATTGAAACTTAATATAAGTACAATAAAACAAATAAGAAGGAAAAAATAAAAAAGAAAAAAAGCATGTACACAGCCAGCATAGAGACACACTTACAATCGGTACAGGACCAAATTGCGAACCCCTAAACCATCGCAAACATGCATAAGCTTGGCAACCGATAATAGTTAACATCATTCAATTTTCGAATCATAATGACTACTTATTGTTAAAAGCTAGTTCAGGTACGACATGGGTAAATCATGTGTGTTAAGCAATGTTGCCTTAAAGAACTTTAAAGAGTCCGATTATAAGAATAAGTGATAGACGTCATTTAGATTCTTGCAAACAACTCTGAGCGGATTAAATAGCACATAATTATATTTATACCCACTAAGCTTAACCAAGATAAAGTGCCTAGAGAAGCTTACTTCACCAAGTAATGAAGACGAGTCAATAGTACCATTTATTACTTTGATTACAAAGGAAACGCCAAGAACAAATCTACGTTTCTCAAGAGACGGTAAGGACATCCTCTAGTATTTGTTCACAGAATTTAGTACGCAGTACATCGATTTTTTATGGACATTAAGTATAATATTGTTATAATAACATATATATCGAATGATGGATATACCTCGCAGCTTAGATTGCATAAAGCAAAGCAGTGATCTTGGGGACACACCGCTTTAAGCAGCCACATGAAAATTGCAAAGTTTTGAATTAATTATGAGTTCAAATTTAAAGATCTTGAAAGACTTTATGTTAGCGTACATCACAAGTTGGAAAATTTTTTACTTCTTCAGCTTTGGTTTATTATTTTTTTACTATCGTAAATCCACTTCGTAAAAGTTTTTATCTTAAAGAGCTCCAAAAACAGCTACCCGGTGGTCTTGGCTATGTAAACGTATGTATGAGGTCTCATCTACCTTCAGCTAGGCATTGTGGATGAAGTGTGAGTTCATTATTTTATTTTCAAACTACTTTAGCTGACTATATACAAATAAATGCAAATGTATTTTGACATCCACCTACTCCTGATTGAAAAAGTTTCAAATGCAACTTCTAGTTTTATAGAGTAAGGCTTAAGGACGCGGAAAATTTTTTATGCAATGGTTTAAACGAGTCGTTAAATACTCAACAATAGGATCAAAAGATAACTGTAGTAGTGGCAAAATTGTAAAAGATCAAAAATTTGATTTTTTGACCGTCACTATATTATAGTATAAGCAATTGTTGCAAGCGACATGCATCACAATTAAAACAATTTTTATTTTGTTCTGCAATATCTGTAAGACAATTTTCTGTGGAGAACGACGCGGGATACTTTCGATAGATCATTAACAAGGGAGTGCAGTTTTTTCGGTCGAAAATTAAAATATCTCCTGCAAACATCCATGCGTCTGATTACCTGGGCGCAAATCTTTTGTATACGTTTGTCCCTCTATCTGTTGCAGTTCTTGTAACGGTTGGCAAAAATTAAGACTTGAAGATTTGACAAGAAACTTGAAATCTTGATCACTATTGATCTTCTGCAATTCCGTGCTGATATTAGTTTAAGTTTGCAGAAAATATTAACATAGAACCTCTAAGAGATAGAATAAGTGGCCCTTTCCACAAATAATCTCTACAGACACTTACGTTAGAGAGCAAAACAAAAAAATGTTAAAGTACTCTACAGTTATTCTCTTTTGCGCTAATACAGGGGTGTAACCACGCAGCTGAAAGTTAGCTTTCGCCTTTGTATTTAGACGTTTTCGGCAAACAGCTGAACATAGCAGCGAAAGCTAAATTTTCATACGCGATTACTCTGTAGTTTTTGACGCGATTGATTAAACACAAAGCTGGAAGTTGGCTTTCGCCCGAATACAAAACGAGTGCTGAATTTTTCATACGTTATTACTCTCCTGCGCATCGGTGTGAAGCAATCTGCACGATATACGATATCAAGCACCATCTAGTGGCAAGCACCATTTCTAAATACATTTTCTAAACTAGTATTCTGAGCCACCTATCATTTGAATGAGTTAAACGTTGAAATAATTGCATTTTCTGATAAGATTACTGTCCAACCAATTCATATTTCGTACATGTAGATTAGATATAGGAAAATTGCATTATCGCTGCTTCTAAGCAATACAAAGTGTTAAAAATCTATATTATTAAAGTTATATGACAGCAGAATGCCTTTATTGATTTTTTATCAAATGCGCAGGTGATACAAGGTTTTTTTTTTTTGCTTCAACAGTTATTTAAAGTCAACACACGACTTAGTCAATTTGTAAAAACAAATGTTTTTTTTTGTTCGAAGAAACAAACCCTAAAGTTGTTGCCTTCTTTGTGTACATATATTACAAACGTTCTCATATGGAGTTCTACTAATTTTCATATTCTCGCGGTAACATCCAGCTATCGGTTTACATTCAATTTATTGAATATGATATTCAACCGATTTAGCTGCATTTAATTATCGTATAATTTGGATTTTATCCCCAAAACCAAATTTGAAGTCAACAAACAAGTGAAAAGGGAGCACACAACAAGATTGAGATTTTCGCAAAGTCTTGCCTTAAGTAGGGTAGAGCACTTTCACATTCAATTTCAGCTAAATTTATTTATTGTTTGTTATAAATAAACTAATCTACAAAAGTCTTAAAATGGAATATCGCTATGATTAAACCCATTACGCGATTTTGCGATATTCAAAGTTGATTTGTTAGGACTGACATACTTGAAGGTTCATTTTGTAATTGAATATTGAGTAAGAAATATTTGAACAAAATTAAAGATTTTCATAAATCAATTCTCTCTCTTTTTTCAAACGCGCAGAATACGCACAAGCAAAAGGAAGAAAATGTTTAAATATCTTTCATTAGCAATTTTGATAATTGTTTTAAGTTACGACTTAACCGAAGCGTACTCCTCTTTGGAGGATGAGCGTATCATAAATGCGTATAAATATCAGCAATTGATGTTGGAAAGACAACCGGATTTGAATCATGCTAAGATAGCGCGTACCTTAGTTAATCATGCGAATTGGGCTGCGGTAGGAACGATTTCTACTAATCGCTTAGTTGCGGGCTATCCTATGGTTAATGTCATCTCAATCGATGATAATGATTCGAAAGGTGTGTCAACGGGCAAAATACATTTTATGTTAACCGATTTGGATTTTACCGGCCCCGACTGGCGGTATAATAATAAGGCAACATTTTTGTTCAGCAACGATCAACACTTGGACTGTGAAAATCATAAGGAGGATCCGATGGAGCCAACGTGTGCTCGCGTTATAATAAGTGGTCAAGTTAAGCAGGTATGTTAAAATAAAAAAAAGAAACGGAATTTGGAAATGATTTAAGACAAGTTTCGTGTAATTAAGGGAAGAAATATATATGTTCCTTTCCCTGTCCCTGTTATGTCCCCTTGTATTCGCACATTAGCAATCGACAAAAGGTTCTAAATCCTGTTAGCCATCTCGAAATAGCTCGCTGTCTGTTGTTTTTTATTAGAATTTTAATGAGTGCAAAGTCCAAAATATGGCATAGCTCGGCTTTAATTGATGGGGTCTATCAACCTGGAAGTTGATGCAAACATTGTTGTTGTTTATAAAAAAAATATTGGTTCAAGTATTTCGCAGATTCGCTTAAAAGATCCGAAGATAAGAAAACAAGTATTCATCAGGGCAACTGACTCCGCTATTATTCGGTTAATAAAGACTACGGATTCGCTTCAAAGCGAGTATAATTTTCTTACTTATTTGTTTTTTTTTTCATTTACTTAAAGATGGGTAGAAATGATCAAAATTATGACGACGCTTTAGTAGCTTTCGTGCAACGTCATCCAGCTGCTAAGAATTGGATAAAAGGTATTTATTTTTCACTTAAAATCATTTATTGTCTCCGGTATTCATTTGAGTTTTTTTATTTAGCTCACACCTTCTACTTATGCGAACTGGATATCAAAAATATTTTTGTTTTGGATTATTACGGTGGACCCCATAACGTTACTGCCGATGACTATTATAACATAATGTTATGAAGAGCATAAATTATCAAAGAAGTTTCAGTCTGTTTTAAAATAATGTTTTTATGGGAAAGAGTTTTCACTGATTCAATATTTTGCTCAGTGTACAAGTGTAAAATTTGTAAAATGTATTAAATATATTTAAAATAAAGGAATGTATAACATGGAGAAAAGAAAACTATTACATAAGAGAAGAGAAAGAGAAAAATTTTTGTTTTCTTTGTTTTTCTTAATTTGGCTTAAGAGCAGGTGAACCTATGCGAATGAAGGCCGTCTTGCTTATGAATCGACTCTTTCCGTAATCTTTCCTTAAGAGGATTATGTAACAGCATTGTATGCTATTACCATTTTGTCAAATGCAGTAATTTTTTTTTCTAAATTTTTAAAAAAATAAAGCAAAAAATTTATGAAAGATTCAGTTTATTACATAAGCACACAAAAATTATTTTTCGAAGGAGAAAACACGGCGGAATGGTAGCTCTTGCAAGATGATCATTTTTTTTAATTTCGTACCTACAGCAATATTTTGTGAGAGTATAACTCAGATGAAGGTAGTGCGTAGAGTGACAGGTATAAAGATTGACGTAGTAAAAATGCTGAATGTTTTTGTTAGAAAACAACTTCAGCAATCTATCAGATAATCATTTCGCAAAAATGATTTTTAAAAATTATGTTTAACCCTTTGAAAATTAACGGTAGAATCGGCAAATTTGCTTTAATCGGAAGTCGGAACGACCCTCACTAGAGCTTCTTAGTTTGCAAAAGCATTTATGAAAAGGTTAAAGCGGAAGTGAGCTCGTAAAACACGGTTTCAAAAACAACAAATTTAATGTTGCATAAATGAACTTTGATAAAATTTTAGCTTCATTTCAATCTGCGATACCTGCATCATACAAACGACTTATCGGTTTTGAACACTTTTATAGCCCTATCGTGGCAATGTAAATGTTAAAAGGGTTATAAAATTTGCTATTATGCTTACTTGTAATCGTTTCACTTTGCAATAGGTTTTACTACCAACATAACAACAAAATGACGTCCATTAGAATACACAACAAAGTAAAATTTCATTCTCAAAAGAGACAAACGGAATTAACGAAAATGGTACAGTGGACTGAAATGTTTTTTTTTGTTAAATTTTCCTTTTCCGAAACACAAGAGACAACAAAACTTTGCTATACCAGGGTTGTCAACATACGAAACAGAATGAAACGAAAAAGAAAACCTCTCAGTTTTAAAAAAGGGAGCAAATTGAATGTGAGTCATTCATACAATAATTTAATATAATAATATTTATCTCCATTCTATTTGTATTATTATTATTATAAATTTAGCCAGAGCATAAATTCTAAGATTAAAGTCTTAAAAAGCTCTACTATCTAATGCTTTCGGCTTTATTAAAAAACTCTACCACACTTGAGATTGAGAACCCACTACCATTGAATTGCTGGTCGAAACTCTTGCCTACTCGGCCATTCAGGCGATCTCTATTCTAATGTCTTAGCTTTCTCTTCTTTTACGTTGCAATCTAATGCATTTTGATTAATAATAAATAAATTATTGAAAATAAATAAAATTTTTGCGGGTCTGCCTTTGTCTAATATCTATAAAATATTATGTAAAAATATTCCAATTATCAATTTCTTCAATTTTTGAAAATTTGTTCTATGTACCGTTGCACTAAAAATCTTTCGCAACCTGCTATAGTGTGGATCACTATAAATGTAGCGTCGTCACATTTCTTAAACATCAGAATAGCCAAAAGACGCGTGGCCAGTTCTGACGTTTTTTGATCGAATCATGTGGGCAGTGGTCTATCGGAATTAAAGAATTCAAAGCATGGCTGAATTGTGTTTACAATTCAATTTTTATCAACAAGGAAGTTGACTATGGCTATGACGCTTTACTTATAGTTTCAAGCCTGGCTGGAGCCATTTAATTTTTAAATTTTGTATAAAATAGGGGATAAACTTAATTTATAAATGTTAAGTTAACAGTTACAAACAAAGGTTTTGATTAACTGCTTTCGATAATAGGCTAACAAAGGTGTGCATAAAAGGTTGAGAACCTCCCTTCTATAGATGGTAAAATACCTGCTTGACCAAATTGGTTAATAAATCTTGTCATTCGTACTGTTCGTCACCTCGACGAGGTTATCGAGGCAGTGGTGAATATAAACAGCGGTTGTAAAAACGATTTACTTGCTGCTAGATTATAGATATGTCATCATATAATGTTTAATTGTCAGCTGAGTTTCTTCTTTTTTTTTAAAAGAAACGTCAAACGACTCAAATCTGGTAAAAAGGAAAAGTCAAAGCAAACCAGAAGACGAGAACATATGATGTTATTATTATTAAAGGGAAAAAAAGAATGAGTTGTTTTCCGCATGTATTCAAACCGGCGAGAAGTGTACATTTTTCTTAAATAAAAGAAAAAAGTTGTAAAGAAGAGGAAAAAAAAAATTAAATTAAACAAATATGTCTTCAGGTGTAAAGTGTCGTAATTGTGGTTCGACAGATATCGAAGAAGATAATGCTCGCGGAGATCGAGGTAAAAAATCAGATGAACTGGAGAAAGATATCCCCTAGTTTAACATAAATTAATTATGGAAATTTTGCAGTTTGTACCAATTGTGGTTCAGTTTTGGAAGACTCTCTTATCGTCTCGGAAGTGCAATTCGAAGATGCTGGCCATGGTGCTGCCGCTATTGGCCAATTTGTATCAGCTGACTCTGCAGGGGGCGCCACTAATTATGGTTATGGAAAATTTCAAGTTGGTTCCGGAGCCGAGTCCCGGGAGGTCACAATAAAGAAAGCAAAAAAAGAGATAACCCATTTATGTCAGCAGTTACAGCTAACCCAGCATTATATCGATACGGCATTGAACTTCTTTCGTATGGCATTAATACGTCATTTAACTCGTGGCCGTAAAAGTACGCATATATACGCTGCATGTGTATACATTACTTGTCGCACCGAAGGCACATCACATTTATTGATTGACATAAGCGACGTCCAACAAATATGTTCTTACGAGTTGGGACGCACCTATTTGAAGCTATCGAATGCTTTATGCATTAATATTCCATCCGTAGGTAAGTACTCTTCACATAAGATCTAAATCAATGTGGAACTTTTGTTCCATAAAAACAATTTTGAGAGTTATGCTTGCTTTGCGGGCATTCTTCGATATCTGAACAAGCACATGTGGGGAAAATTGGGATTTTTTATTCAAAATAGGTTACTAGTACCCCTTGCAGGTTTGCTAGCATGCCTTAACTTTTTTTTTTTTGTATATATGGATCACTCAGTTGGGGTATGTCCCGCATTCGTGTAGCACGTGTAACACGGTATCGACCAGATCAGAAAGTAAGAAAAGACAAAGGAAGGTGGTGGGTGCACCCTAGCAAGTGTTATGCACTTTACCGGATAAGCCCTCGTTAGCCACGTGAGAGGAACAGTAACTTGATAGTCGCGATTCTTACCTACTAGACTACTGAAGCGGGTAATAAATACTTTAAAGCAATGCCTTCTGCAGGTCTAAACTCCTAATGAAAGTAAATATATTTTCAATTTATTTGATCCGTCTGTCCGAGTAATTGCTAGAAATACCCTTGATCTACGGAGATAGATTAAATGCAAGTCAGTGCCTATTTTTTGTCTCAGGATGCCAGTCTAACTTGGCTTAAGCGTGTTCTGAGATCTTGCTCGAATATAGATGTTAATGCTTTTTAGAAATTAATTGCCTGATTGATTCATTTTTTTTTAATATTTCATAAACGAATTTGAAGAAAATGAAGTTCTTCTTTTTATCTGAGCAATGATCGAAAAATTGTATCTAAGTCGTATATAGATTTCGATGTAAACTTTCATTCAAAACCATATTTTATTAAATTCGACGATTAGTAGTAGTCCGGGATAAGTTAAAACGTCTGAAGGAGGAAGGTAGGGACACGACCAACTACGCTCAAGTCAAAGTAAGTGAAAATCAATGGCTGCTATGCAAAAACTCTATAGTGTAAATTGAAGACTACGAAGGACTAACTTGCTAACAATGACCTTAAAATGGGCGTAAGAAAAATTGGGAAGCCACTTGCAAATATTCTATAAAGAGTTGAAGGTAATAATGTGTACAAAAGACTAACAGCGAAGACTATCAACGATGACATAATCTCAAGATGAGCGTAAGAAAGTAGAGATGTAGCACAAAAATAGGAACTTTTAGATGACAACTGCAGTAAAAAAAAAGAAAAACGGAAAGCTCGAGTGGAGAAGGACTGGTTGTCAGCAACTTTAGATTTTGCAGCTTTATGAAATAAGGCCAAATACACCCAGAGGGACTTGTTGTCCTATAGTTGTAGTCATCAAAGTTTTAAGATTGAAGTAATGTTACCTAACCAGACGGACGGTATGATTGATTGGAAGTTTTGAATTCACTCAAGATTCATGTAATTTATAAGACGATTAATGGTTAGGCTTACTTATCCCAATATTCAGAATACAATGCAATTCGTTTTTCTTTTAAACGTATATCGCTTCTTACTGCACCCGATTGGTGAAATGGAATCTTCGGAATGTTAGGAAAAATCTAAAAATTATATATTTTTATTTAGTATTTAATACAATATAAAGTTATACGTAATAAAGGCTTTTGCGGAAAATATTTAATAATATTGACATTAAATCAATTGTAGGCGGAAGAAAAGAAGACACATTACTAGAAAATATAGGCTTAGAGCAAATCAGTACATAAAAAATTTAAATGTTAAAGCTAACTTAGGGTGAAAACGCAAGAGTTTCCATAAAAAGAACGAAAATAAGATGAACTTATGACGATTACACATATATGAAAGAAAACGAAAAAATGGATTTGTTGTTGTAGTTGCTGTTATGTTGGATGGATTTCTTGATGGATATATCTTTAAATTATAGATTAAATGCAGCTGTGCTATTCTATTCTTCTTTTTCTTTTTTTTTATAAAGTTGTTGTTGCGCATAATAGTTTGCTTAAATTTTTGGAAATTCTTTTTTTTTTTTTTTTTTTTTTTTTCTTTCCAATAAACTACGAGAGAAAGTTAATCGGAGATAAGTGTTGAATATGAGTTTAGATTAAATAATTGTTATGCTTATGAGAGTTGTGTGATTGCATATATATACATATACACATATACACATATATGTATATAAAAAAGTTGAATAAATATTTTTAAGTAATTTTTCCTTTTTAACTTGTTGTTGTTGTTGTTGTAGTACTATTAAAATATAGGTTTAACATTTTTTCTCTCTTCTTTATAATTCTTTAATATATTTTTTATATGAGTGACGGAATACGTATGTCTTTCTGTTTACTTTTTTGATTACCAATTAAAACAAAAAAAAACAGAAAAGAAAACAAAAAAAAAAGTTGAAGAAAACTTGAGCTTTTTTAGAAATTCTTTTTCAAAAAACTTGATTATATCATTATAATATATATATATATATCCATATATATATATATATACAAATCTATATATACTTTGTAAAATTCTTTAACTTGGTATTTAACTGCTATTATAACTGCTATTATATTATGTTCCCACATTTACCATTTTCACATGCGTATTTGTGTTCATGTGTATGTGTGTGTACGTGTATCTACTAAGAAAAATGACTACTTTTCCCTACAATATTTTCTCTAATAGATTTTGTTTTCTTTTTGGATGTCACGCTTAACATCGTTAAGCAATAAAATCCAAAAATAATGCCCGCAATAATTTTCGTTTTTGTATATGCGATTACTGCTGTCTTTCGGTATTTGTTTTGTAACTATTTTTAATATATAATAGTATTTAGGTATTAATTAATTAATAATAATTAATAATAATAATAATAATGATGAAAAACCATGTGTTGCTTTTGTATGTCTTTTTTGTTGTTAAGTGTTGTTGTTGGTTGTTGTTAGTGACTTATAAACTAATTTCAATTAGTCGAGGTTGCCCCTTCTGTTGCGTCGCCACCACTACCGCCACTACCACCCCCGGATAAAATGTCATCACAATTACCAGATAATTCACTGGAATTGCGATTACTTTTATTGCCAATGCCAATGCAACCGTCCATGTCGCCCACGGGACTGGCACACATTGAATTAGGAGGTGAATTCATTGAAGCTATTGCTGTCGGTCCGTAAAATATCAGTTCTGGTATCTGTCCGCCTTGTACACCAGTTCCATTAGTACTTTCCGAGGAGCATTGGAACTGAAATGTCACATTACCCATGCACACCTCAGACATGCCCTCTTGGCCGAAAAATGATAACTCAATACCGTCCAATATCACCGAAGCCGTGTAATAACATTCTGGTTCGATTTGTATCGGATTCTCAAAGAATACATGGAAAGTGTTGCTCGAACCGTCCGAAAAGAATTTCGTATCGTTCTCAGCCAAAGTGCGTCCTAAACGTTTTAATTCAATTTTAACATTATAGGTAGCAGCTCCAGTCGAGGAACCGTATAAACCGAAACCGACTATGAAAATTCTGCAAAAATATTCGAAATCAATTTAGAATTAAAGGATTCCGTGCGTCCAGCGTTTTTTCTCTTACCTCTTGTCCACCGAAAATTGTATACTATCACAACGGCCGCGATAACGCCATTGATTTGAGCGATAAGCACACGATTGAAAACGATGACAAACTTGCGTTTTCAAACCGGCCCTTGGCTTAATAGGAAAGTTTAATGACGGTTTCGATTTTGCGGTAAAATGCAAAAACATATCAATTGTCTCTTGGGATGTTAGTATACCTGTCTGTGCTACACCGTTGGCGAACTCGTCCAAGGTCATCGTAGGTATACGTATTAAATGCAGTGCTTGACCGAGTACTTTGCGCATATTTTGAGCCGTCTGATCGATACCCATTTTTTGGCAGCAATTTTGAGCCCAATTTAAGGCGGCTTCGAAGAGATGAATCTCTTTACAATTTAAAGTTTCGCGCCATAAAATCGATTCGAATGTTTTTAAATCGATATCGACAAAATCTTCCGATTTAATGGCCATTTCGGCTTGGGCGTCGATTACTTCCCAGCAACGCTGCATCAGTTCGGGCTCTTCGAAAAGTCGCGACTGACTGAGAAGTAGACAAGCGTTTTTTGCCGTCAACTTAACTTCCAAATAGTTGACACAAGCTCGTGCCAAATGCGGTACTATGTACTTTTTGGCCGCGTATAAAGTGGCCAAAATATTATCAGGTTCCAATTGTATTTCATCACAATATAAATATCTGTAAAGTAGGTCGGTAAATAAAAAGCCCAGTTTTCCCAAAAAAAAAAAAAAAGGCAAACCTTAATAGTGTTAAAAAGGCTGTTGGTTCCACATCGGGTACTTTAATTTCTTGTTTATTTTCGGCCAGGCCGCCATAAAACATGGCATAAAATACCGAACTGCCAGTGGCTAATATATACTTATGAGCTGGTATCGTTTGTACCGTATCTGATTCCGATAGAATGAAAAATGTATTCTTGATTACTTTAATTTACCAAAAAAAACTCACCGAAATCCCCACCCACTATAAATTTCACATCTGACATTAACTCATTGTTAAACATGGCTGCATTACGCTCCAAGACTGTAGCTTTGGTTGCCTGCCAATTGGGATCAGCTGTATCGCTGGCATTCGATCCACCTGAATTTGCATAAGACATATTGCCCGCAGCCCCTCCCGAACATACATAAGAACCGCTGCCAGTCGTCGCGGCTAAAGCATTTGAACTTGACGGCAAACAGAATGATGTTGAACTACTTATCGCACCAGGCGATGCTAGTGGTGAAGCTGGTGCACTAATCGGTTGTGTTATTTGTAGATTATTGATTTCTCCACTTGCTCCACCGGATGACGTGCCAACCATGCCAGCGCTGCTTCTATCATTTCCGCCTGTTGAGACCCCACCAGAACCACCGCTACGTGATGAATGCTGCTGCTGCTGTTGCTGTTGATGGCTCGAATTATGTGGCGGTGAGAGTAGCAGACCATTGTTATTATTAAGAGTTTCCACTGCGTAAGTTGAGGGGGCGGGGTGCAGATTTTTTTTATGGAGAAGAGAAAACACACACATTATTATTATCATTATTATTATTATTATTACTATTATTAACGATAAACGTGCGCTTTATCTTTCCATCGAGCTTAGCATTTATTTTCGTTTATGTCTGACCTTCAATTTCAATTTAAACACTTTCATGAAGTGATCTTTATCGCATCACTAAGATTAAATTTATATATAACGAAGCGTTCTTATAATCGTCTTCCGTCATATACATAAATACCTTGCAAAAATTATAAATTGCTTTCACATATTAATTTACTAATGGAATGAAGAGGACGAGGAAAAGTGACATAGAGATAGAGAAAGAGAGAGAGAGAGTGAGAGTAGTTTTGTGTAATATTTTGTTAACTTGAGTCCAAGGAGAAATTTCTCAAAATTAATTTTGTTTGTTGCTTTTAAGTATGCTAAGGTGCGTCCACCAGATTATATGAAGAACTATCGTTGATTCTAAGTCTCAATTAAGAGCGAGGTGGTTGTGTGTCTGCACACAACAATAACAATACATTATTTTTGTAGTTTCTTTTGTCTATCTCTTTTTAACCAGCTCTTACAAGCGCTATAAAAATCCATTGTTACAGTAATTCCCTTATTCCATTCATAACACTTGGAATTATTTACGAAAAATCTCCCAAAATATGCTCATCTTTATTAGATTTGTCCATGTCCATCCGTCCATCCATTGTCTATCACCAAAAAATAAGAGAAAGGGTTGTAATTGTGCTTCCTTGGACTCGAATATCGATCACGGGATGATGCATATTAGTTATGTACGTCAGTATAAAGGTTTTGCAAAATTCAACACATATTTGATCGTAATAAGATTCAGTTTAATTGTGTGTCCTATATGTTGGTATGTATGAAGTTTAAAACCTGACGCATATCGTGGGTATAGGGTAGAGATTTTCCCGCAACGAGTATATACGAAAGGATTTTACAGGCATCGATTTTTAGATTGGTCAACTGACTTAGCTACAAATGACAAGAGGCTCTGCGACAATTTGACAAATGATTTGTATCAATAATGGATGACATAGATTGAGTGTTACTTTATTTCTGTAATATTTCTTCTTCTAATTTGTAAAATATATACAGAATCCTATCCTATATCTTCCTTTAAATCCCCAAATTATCGCCACTAGGATTTTAGAAACTCCATTGTCCTACCCCTTCAGTCATTTATAACAATAGATAGGGAAATATGAATAACATGCTTATGGACCAGTAATCGTTGAGAGGAAATTTTCGCTCATTTCTACTATTATGGGTCTTGATCGCGGGTTGTCATGGGAGAGCCTCCGTGCATAAACAGTTTTTGCTTTTTAAATTTACTTTTCATGACGACCGGTGTTTGGAATGGTGCCTTTGGTGTTCTCGTTTATGATTGAAATTATCGTTAACGTAACGGGGGTAGGCAAGCAATCAAGCAATGAAGCATAATTGAATTGTCTTGTAATGGTTGCAAGTAATCAATGAAATGAAATTTTCAATTGAATGCATTGTTGAAGCTTTTAAGAGTGTATCGTAACATTTAATACTAAAAGGATGTTGTAGATGCATATAAATTTAAAGGATCAAAATTAAATTTCTAACGGGAAAAGAGCAAACAATCCAGTGGACGATTAAACCCATTTGAGCTGGGTGGCAATCGTTACCGATTACTAAGGAGAGAAAGTTTTGTTTAAATCTCACTCTATATTATATTTTGGCCTTTGCGAGCGGTCACTAGTCATAAGAGAGATGTGCGTTCTTCCTAAAGATAGTTCTTGGGCCTTTGCACCAATTTTGATATTTTGAAGAAATGGTCGTAACAAAAAATCTCCAATATCACAAGGTTGCTAAGTCACACAAACAAAAAAAAGCTCTAGTGATGTCCCTACGATGTTGCTCAGAACACAATTATAAGATTTCAGAACTGTTCTGGTAATGAGTTGACAACGACTAGTACATGCTCCAGTATTCTTATTTATCCACTACTTTTGTAAGACCAATTTCTTCTGCTGGCGTGAGCATAGGTGAATTTGTTCTCAGTTGATAAAGTCAAGAACAGACCGGCAGGATAATTAATTAATAAAAATTGAAATAAATCGGCCAGCAAACCCTTTATTATTTACGGAGCACTTTGAGAACGGCACTACTCCATTAAAGTGAAAGAAGCCAGTATAGCGACAGATCGGGCCCGGATCTTCCGGTTCTTTCGGTTCGTAATAACTTAACGTTAACATAATGACACGAACAGTGTTGATTTTCCATAATTAACTTTTCACCGATCGTTGTGGTTCCTTCAGAAGGCCGTTTAAAGGGCACTTTTCACTTTGCTTTAAGCATTTCTTTTTTACATAATATATTCAGGAGGGTTTATCCAAAAATGAAATCCAAAAATCCAACAATAACTAAGCTGTTCTGTTGTTAAGCTTTTATTTCACTTGTTTCGCTTATATAACGCACATTTATTTATTTTTTTTTATTACCTATGGCATCGAAAATGTCTATAAAGCGATATAAAACCATGAAATGAAATGTTTAAATTAATTTTATAACGATTTTTATAACAGAAAGCCGTAATGAGAACAAAGATGAAAATTTTTGTATTTTTTTTTTTTATATTTTTTTAAAGATTTCTGTGCTTGTTGTTGCTGCTGTTGTTACTTCTGCTGGTTTGCACTAATTAATAAAAGTATACGTATATGTGAAAAACTTTGCAGCTGTTTGTTTTGGTTAGGCGCGCGTGCCATCACTAAAAAACAACAACAACAAAAAAATACTAACGACAAAAGACACTGTACTCGACACAACGGACACAAACAGAAACTCAGATATCTATTGACTTGAAAGAAAAAAAAGTAAAAAAAAAAAAGAAAAAAGCGCCGCGAGTAAAACATTTCTGCCTCTGTTTGTGTTGTCGTCGTTTCTTCTCCTCTCCTTACTTTCCCGTAAAGTATTACAATTTCTTTGCTTTTTCCTTTATTTCGAATGCAATCGAAAATAACCGCATAAAAGCAAGAAAGTGTTGTGTGGCGAAGAAGCAAAAAACAAAAGACCAAAAAAAAAAAAAAGGAAAAAAACTGAAAATCAAAATCCATGACACCCTACCCAAAAAAAACAAAAAGAAAAGATAAAAAAGCACTAAATTGAGAGAAAAGCATACAAAAAAACGAATGTTCCCCACAAACCTCTAAATACACACACGCACACATACGTACATACATACATGTATCATGCACACGCCAAAAGATATATTGCCTACATATTTATCATACATAAGCAGCACAAACATGCATGACAGCTATATCTATATCTAGCTGGCTTTTACCATTGGTGTTTATTATATAAATGCAATCATACACGACGCACATACATATATAGGCGTAATGTATTACATGTTGTGCCTCCATCTCTCCATACATCCATCCATTCAATGTATTTATATTTCATTCCCGGTGCTCCTCAGCTCTCTTTCACGAAAGCGTAATAGTGCATGTGACCAAAATAACTTTATAACGGCGGCGCATCTTCATTTACGTACGTATGTATGTTCCGGTTGCTGTCTTCAGTTCAGTTTTCTCAACCATAAAAACCAGCATAGGCAATAAAGCGGCATAAATATACGAAGCTCTGAGCACTTCGCCAACATTTAAAAATACTTCCCTACATATGTAATTTACGAACATTTACTCACAAGTCTGAAAAAATCCCTTGGCTTCTCCACACACCCTCCTCTTTTTTGGATTCTCTTGAAACATTAGAAATTATAAAAATTCTATATCTCTTATTGTCTGTGCGAAAGAAGTCTTCTTCAACGGTAAATGGAAAGTTTTAAGGCAAAAAATTAAAAAAAAACATTTCATTGCTAGCGTTTAAAGGAAAGTATAAAAAATCAATAAAAGCAAAGCCCCCTTAACAGCGGGCAACAACTGCAACTCAACGCAACATATATCATTTGATATTTGTTGTTTGTTAGCTAATGTAGGGTTTTTGCTATCTTTTCGTTCGTTGTGCGTCTCCTATTTTACTGCCGCTTTACATTGAATTACATGCATGCAACCCTTATTTGTTCTATGTTGTATGTAGTGACGTAGACAAAATGCTTTGTTGTACTTAGGTGTTTATGGTTAACCTCTCTTCATATGTCTGTTTGTTTAAATGTATATTCTTTTGAAAAAATTGTCTGCCATGTCTGGCATTTAATGTGGCACCACTTCAGCATTTATTTTCCATCCCTTTTATGTGTTATATCGCAGGTTGCCGCAAATGACTCACCATTAATCCAGGCATTCATTTGTGACATAGCCTCTTGATTTCGTTTTGTTGTAATCCATTGAGCCATTCTTCTGTTGCTGTTATCTTCTTCTATCCGCTGCTTCGCTTTCAAAACAACTAAATCGCTCACAAATTCAAGCTTACTTTTGAAATAGTTGATAATTATTTTTATTCTTTTTCGCACACTTTATTTCTCAGTTTTATTAACTTTTAAAATATTGCGAATATCTTCCGTTTATTATTACATTTCTTCATTTATGTAATTTTCCTCCTTTTTTTTTCTTGCTTTCAATTATTAAAGAAAATTTCTTTCGTTCTAATTGTATGCTCATTACATTTATTTGCTTTTCGCTTTGGCACTTTCGTAAAAAAAAAAAAAAAAGAAAAATATTTACGATCCTTGCCATATATATATGTAATGACGATATAAAAAAGTATAAGTAAGAGTTGCCAAGACTATTTAAATGCATTTTGTTTGACGAAATTAGGGTTGCCCCACACAGCAATACAATCAAATACCGTAAATGGCATGAATGCGTTTCTAATGTTAGACAGAATAATGCTTTTTTTTGCCGTCAGTTGGCGAATAAAAAATTATTGTTTGAGATGAAATTCTCTTTGCCCTCTAGAGACCTCTTATGACTATGTACTGTAGTAATTATTGAAGTGAATGTGTCCGTTTGCGGTTTTCAGCTGTTTAATAAGATTTCATGCATAAACAAAACACACACACAAACACACGAAAATATGTATATATATATATTTGTTGCGTAGTTGAGAAATATATTAATATTAAAATTAGTTTTTTATACCCATTACCGAAAGGTTTTCGTCCAAGCATGAACACTATTCAAAATGATTCGGATCGGACCACTTTTTCGTCTATCTCCCATATAAACCCACAATTTTGAAAAGTCTTTACATAAAACGTGGTATAGGCATCAAATTCCAAATCGATTTAGGCATGTCCGTCTGCGCGTCCGTCCGTCTGCGTAATGTCTGCTGCAAGCATTCTCCTGGCCGCAAAGATGAAGTAATCGACTTCGAATTTGGCAGAAAAATTGAAAGTTCTTGCACGCAGATTGGTATTGGAAATCGGCCAAATCGATCGAAGAACACGCCCACAGCATCACGTAATGTGAGAACACCTCCCTTTTTTCAAAGAAGTAAAAAATTGGTTTTTTGCTCATTACGCATTAATTACTGCAAATAAATATACAAAAATGGGAACGTATATTCCTTGCGCCTACTGATCACGCCTACCCAATATTACGGTGTATCAAAATTTAATTTTTTTCCCATAGCTTTGAAAACCTCACAAAGTATATAAATCGTTGGCCAGTTTCAAATTTGGAATGCATCTAAACATGTCCGTCTGTCTGCGCAATTGTGTGTAGTATTTGCGGTAAACATTCTCTCGTTTGCGAAAATGAAGACATCGCTTACACATTTGCACAAGAGTTTGTTGATGACCTAAATAGATCAAAGAACACGCCTACAATGCCCACACATCTATGCGACAGAAACTTTTATTTTGCCAAGAGAAAAAATCAGCCCCGCTCTCTTCATGAAAATTTAGTTCTTTTATTTTTTTTTTGTCCTTTTTTTAGCATAAGTGTAATGGGCATAAAAGATTCGGTCATGACCGAATATAATTTTGTTACTTCTTCTTATATAGTAAGGTTTAGCGAATAGAGGTAAAATAATCTTGATAATGCTGAAGAAAGAATTTCAGTTAAGCAATAAAGTTATATCAGCAAGCTTTGGCTTGTGAATCGATTTAGCGATGCTCGCGTTTACTTGTTGCTGGAATTCTTGAAAAAGCTAACATGAAAAGTTTCTCTCGACTAAATTTGAAAGCAATATTAATCGATTGACAGATCTGTTCTTAACAAAAATAGGTACAAATCGCGACCATAAAGTCTGCGTTCAATTCTCATGTCCGGTTGCGTTCACTTTGCTTGTGAATATTGCGAGTGCTGAGTCGGTAGAAGCATAACTCTTACCGATTGGGCACTTACACACTAGGCTGCAGACACACCCTTCCTATTTCTTTCGTGACTTCGAGTATTATCGTGTTACACGGTGTTCCTTGTGTGAGTGGTTATAAAAAAAAAAAAAAAAAAAAAAA
>CCAG010018663.1:0-18391 GCA_001077435.1 Glossina morsitans morsitans | reverse complement strand
AAAAAAAAAAAAAAAAAAAAAAAAAACTGTAAACTCTCTGCACTGCACTGTAAACGCTCCCAACCAGAACATATTTTCCTACAAAATTTCGAAAATAAATTAAATCTTTAAAAGTGATTTTGTAAAAACAAGTCATATATACATTTGAAACGGCAAAGTAATTCCATTGTGCACATGACTGTTTGAAAGTATCGTACAATCATATGAATATTCATCCCACACATTCATCACAATTTTAATGGGCAGAAATCTAAGCTATAACCAAATGTACGGTTAATTAGTTGAAAATTTAGAAGTTTTTAAACTTTTTGTTTTTTCTCTTTTTTTTATTGCTTTGCTTCCGCCTTTTTCAATAGAATTTTAATTATACGCTTAAAGATATTAAAGCATTCATTGATTGTCATCTTATGCATAAGGATGCAATAAGTTTTGCAAATTTTTCGTTTTCAATAACAAAAAAAAAAAATAAATAAAAATACAATTTAAATAAGATAATGTGTTTTTGTATGTGTTTGAAGCGTCCGCACTCATCTTTAAACATCATAAATAAATTGTATTAAGAAAAAAAAAAACAAAAAAAAAGCTAAAGTCTTGTAAAGATGTACTGTTCGCTTAATGTTATTTTAAAGGCCGCCATTTTTTTTTTTTTTTTTTTTTGGGGCACAAATTGTCCAAAAAGGGGGAGAACCTCTAAAAATTTAGCTGGAAGGGGGGCTGTGGGGGAACGGGGGTAAGAATAAAAACTGGAAGTCATGCAATTTTCAGCCACAGCTTTTAAGCTTTAAGAAGGTAATCGTCAAGAGAACAACACATTGGTATAAGGGTTTGCTTAGTGACGTCACAGCAATGTGTTCAAAATGTAAGAGAAATTTGTATTTTAAGAATACCCATTATTTCGCATTATTTTTCGATAAGTTAGGTTAGGTTAGTAAAGTTGTTATTAATATCGGGGCGAAATTTAATGTCATTCGGTTTCCAGGTTTGAACTTCTTTTCGAATTGTTCGAAATCTTCCGAATAAAGGACTTTATTGAAAAAAGATCTTGTATAACATTCTATTTATAACGAAGCAAAAACACTGTAATGGGACACGGCCTACCATCAAAAACCCTACACCACCTCGTTTAATACAGTCATTCATATAATGAGTTTTCAAAGTGAAATCGTTCAAGAGAACTGTGCAAAAAATTGGACAGACGGACAGATAAGCTTAGATCGACTCAGAGAGTGTTTCTGAAACCCTACACCACCTCGTTTAATACAGTCATTCATATAATGAGTTTTCAAAGTGAAATCGTTCAAGGGAACTGTGCAAAAAATTGGACAGACGGACAGATAAGCTTAGATCGACTCAGAGAGTGTTTCTGAAACCCTAAACCACCTCGTTTAATACAGTCATTCATATAATGAGTTTTCAAAGTGAAGTCTTTCAAGGGAACTGTGCAAAAAATTGGACAGACGGACAGACAAGCTTAGATCGACTCAGAGAGTGTTTCTGAATGGATCGGTATAATAAAAGATGGGTCTATCTTAAGTCCTTCTGTCCGCACAAGCTTGACATAAACTTGGATCAGACGGGTGTAGGGTATAAAAATGAGATTATTGCTGCAAGATGCATTGAAAACGTGAACGCAGCACTGTGAAATAAATGTCTTGTCAGACGTTAATGGCAGCTTTTAGTTGCGGTAATTAATATAAGAGAAAAATTTTCGCATTGATATGCGAAGCACGTATTATGGAAATGAAAATTCTCCTTATTTCTTGAACACTATGGCATATTAAGTTATCTGAACGAGCGAAATTCTTAAAAAGCTGCCGATGTGTTCGTAGTTGACAAACAACTTTTGAAAGTAATTTTAAAATGAATATAATTTCATTTAAAATGAATATAATTTTCTTTTATTCAAAGAATATCTGTAGCAGTAAATGGGGCTAAAGCCTTTTTTATACCCTACACCACTAGTGATAAAAAGCTACAAAAGCGGCACCCAGAACAAGTTGAGAGAGAGTCACTTTTTATTACAGTGAATGAGAGAGAATCATTCTGAATCGGCCTAAGCTTGTCTGTCCGGTTAGTTGCTTCGTTGTCTTGCGTTCAGTCTACAGGCCGCATTTTTTTTTTGGATATTTTCATGAAATTGGCTACATTGGCATTCAGTGTATAGCGGTGGTATTGATGTCCCAATATTGTGTTTGTTTTGTGAAACCATCTCGGAAAAGGGTAGCAGATTATTCGCAATAGGAAGGAACTTCACAGGATAGGAAGTTATACAGGGAAATATGAAAAGGTTCTCATTTTTATTCAAGGCTGTCTTAGTTTCTCATCAAAGGATCAAAACGATCCCTTTTGGTGGAAGCAGATACATGCAAACCGTTGGTAGCTTTAGTGGTTGAGGGTAGGCTCGTCTTAAGTTTCTATTTCTACAAAATGCAATATATATATATATATATAAGAGGAAGAAATGGTCTTTAGTATGACAAGAGAATTTGGACAAGACGTCAAGCTATAGATTTGAAGAGAGCGTTTCTGACTTTTTCTGTATATCAGTGAGTAGAGAGTCTTTCCTAAAAGACAACAACAACTCTAAAGAAATGTTTGGTAAGTGGGAGGGGAGTGGGGGTAAAAGATAACAACAACTCTGAAGAAATATTTGGAAAATGGCAGGGGGGAGGGGATTTACGCTGATGTCATCATAGAAACCACGGGTGAAGTTAAGTGAAATCCTTTCCGCTTTACTCGGGCGAAG
Source organism: Glossina morsitans morsitans (assembly GCA_001077435.1). Taxonomy (NCBI): domain Eukaryota; kingdom Metazoa; phylum Arthropoda; class Insecta; order Diptera; family Glossinidae; genus Glossina; species Glossina morsitans. Next base: position 15,645 of record CCAG010018663.1, on the reverse strand, counting down.
AGAAATGAATCAATGAATTGTTAGGGACTTATTCAACACAGTTCGACTGTAAATCAATATTGTATGCAATTTTTTGTGTTATTTAAAAACACGAACGCTTCACTAACTACAACAATTTTTCTTAAAGTTATCGTCACCCTCGCGCATACCAATTGGAGTGATGAGCAACGCGTTTAGCATATTCGATTAGTGATACTTGCGACATTATTGTTTTGTATTTTACGTAATATGTATGTATGTATGTATGTTCGTTTCTGAAAATTTCTACAATTGTTTGCGTTTGTTAGATAATTTAGATCACATTTGCTATTGTTGCTATTGTTGCTATTGTTGCTACAGTTGCGGTTGTTGCTTTTAATAAAGTGCGAGTGCAAGCAAAATGATTTTGATGGCGTCGTAGATACAAAATTAATTCGTTTCGTTTTTTTTTTTTTATTTTTTTTTTTTTATGTGTTTTATATATGTGTGTACATAAATAAATCACAGCTAATCAAAAGTTTTTAGGTTTAAGGTGTGTCAGCATTTGTTTTAATAAAAAAAAAAAAAAAAATAAGAAAAACAACTTTGTTGTATTTGTTGCCTTTAAAAGATGTTTTTTTTTTTAACCAAGAAATATATTTTGAATGGCATTAGTTATGTCTGTCTCGGATGCTTCTTTTTTGTTTTTTTGTTAGGAAGCCTAAAATCACAAAAGAACAAGTTAATGCAGCAGATAGACATTCTTTTGTAAATCTAATTGTGTCCGTCCATCGGTACAGTTCAATAAGTTTAAACAGAAATGTGAATGAAAAAGCAATAATGTCTGTCCGTCTTTCCTATGTGTGATGTTAAAAGGTCTATAATTGCGAAAGTAGACATTACGCTTACCAGTAAAAAGTTCTAGACGAAGTAAGTTATGTCCATCTGTCATATATATCTGAGTGACTTATACCTATAATAATAAGGTACACATACCTTTGATCAAAGAAAGAAAGATTCTTAGCAGTCAGCTCTATCGAACGGGCCAACTATTAGGTTAGAATTCGTAGAGTGTCAGTACAGTCACGAAAGACAAAATTTTATTAAGGGGACGTAATTCGATCAGCGAATTTAGTTTGTGATCTGTAGACTAGGGGGGAATACTTGAATATACGAAATAAAAAATTCATAAACCTTAAGATTTTCTTGATATGAGAGAAAATTTAAAATGGAGTTAGTCATGTCCGTTAGTCTGGCCAATGAATGAATGAAAAAAACAAACAAAGAGCTTACAAAGCATACGTATACTCATCGAGAGCTCGTCGAGAAGTGATGGGCGAGTTTAGTTATATGCATGCAGCAGTAAAGTAAAGTCTGTTCTTTACAGCGATTCTCATGGATCCCAATTTCTACTTGAAAAGGCTGCAGTGAGGTACATACGAGGGATACGGTCTATTTGATGGAAATTGTGGTCTGATACGTTAGCAGGCTTCCCCAGAATTGGACTCAGCAAGTCAACGGAATTACTCTCATTTACCACCAAATATTTTGCGTTCTCTCAAGGGGAAGAGGGCAACGAGAATTTGACCTCAAGATGAGTTTTTCTTTAGTGACCACACAACCTTGGCATCAATATTTTTTCGTTTGTAAAATTTTCATCTTTAACTAAGAAAAACACATCGCTGACCGGCATGGCAAGTGAAGATCAATTAAAGTTTTTTTTTCTTTTTTTTTTTGTCATATTTTGCGAGGGTTCAAGGATGTGATCACTTGAAAAACTTCTTTCTCTCAGCCTCCCTAGGCTGCAGCGTGGCTATGTTCATCTTCTGAAACTAGTTATTGAATTTGTTTGTTTGTATGAATGCTGCTGCTAGCGTGTTTGCGTTTAGCAAAAGTCGTGTCGATCAATAGCCACTACGTAGTTAAACAAGTTATGTGACCTTAGTTGTATTTCGATTTTAATAACAATTTCCTATAAATACTTAAGCATAAGCTAAGTTATGCTTTTATGTGTAGACAAAAATCCAAGTTTGGTTTATGTTGCGTTTGTTTTGTTTGTTTTTTTACGTGCTTCTGTGGTTTTTCTTTTTTCTTTTTTTTTTTTTTTTCATGAAATATTTTATTGTTTATTAATACCACTACCCGAGGTATGCTAACAGAATTTCTAATTAACTTTAATTTATTCGTTTTGCGCTTAGAGAGGAGACAAAGAGTTTAGCTTTGTTTTTAATTTAATTTTTTTTTTTTTTGTTTTTTTTTTTTCAATTTTAAAACTTACGCTCTCCGAGTGGCGGGCTATTAATAATTTACTTACTATTTAAGTTTCTCACAATGATACGCGAATGATTTTCGTTGTTATTGTCGTAATTATGCTCTTGCTGTTGCTCTTGCTGCTGCTGTTGTTGTCGTTGTCGTTGTTGCTGTCGTTGTTGTTGTTGTTGTTGTTCCTGATTACCATAATGAGCATTGGCTATTTCTGGTTCATAATTATGAGCGTACGCGCTACCCCAATGATCATTGAAATCTTCCTCCTCCAGTGTGAGTAAATGATCCAAGATTTGTACGCCACGCTCAAGTGGTCCATGGAATTTATTAATAAAATCCGTGATACGTAATTGTAAACCATCCGTATCGGCGTTGCAGTGCGTTGTGGCCCAATAAAATAAATGTCTGCCCAAATGACTGCTTAAATGATTAGCGAATGCTTCAATCATTTTCGATCAACAATCAATTGAATGCAAAATTCTCTCATTATGGGGCAGTCCGTCTGTCACAATCAAACAAAGAAATATATATATAATCTTTTTGTTATATTTGTTTAACAAAATTTTAAATCTATAACTAAAAGAAGCTGAAAATTATTTACTTTTTCTTCTTCTTCTTCTTAATAGTACATACACATAATATTTCTTTATTATTATTATGTGTTTATTTTCCCAACGCAATTATCTTAGTTGTTGCGTGAAATGTTGCAAGTATGCAAGTTTTGTTAAATCACTTCATTGCTTTCACTCACTCTGTCCCTCTCGTTAAAAACTTGATCGAGTTGATCAAGGCCGGTTTCCGTAAATGCTATCAAATCACTTGTTATATATGTTTTGCTTGATCCCGCATAACTGTCGCGTTACGTTGTTTAAGCAAACGTTACATAATCAATGAAATGCAGGCTCAAGCATAGTCAACTAACTATCTCTGCCAGATAGTGTACGGATAACCACACATAAGAAGAAGTTGTCAAGTTCTATTTCTAAGAAAAGTCTCTCCCAGTCACCTCTTTATTAAAACTCATTGAAAAATCATTTACACCAGACATCCAGTTGTTTGCAGCGGTACACTGTATACCGGGCAGCTGTAGATGCCGGTACTTCTAGTGTTCGTTCATATTTTCCTTTTTCTTAATTTAATCAAAGAATGCGTTTTTTCACCTTAAAATAAGAAAGAATGCAACAGTCGAGCAAGGTCGACCATTGGATACCCTACACCACTTTTTAATTAATAATGCACCAAAAATTGTGCATTGCTTTTATGTAAGTGCATAATTTACACGAAAACCCTCATATTGGACTAAATTTAGAAGCCTCCGTTCACTTGCTGCCGTCATAATAAACCACAAATTAGTCGCAATCGCCATAGCAGGGTTTGCTTTCATGAGAATGCCTGCGATCTAAAAAATAGATGTATGTGGTCCAAATTCTCTAAGGTTGACATAAAATGTTAACACCCAGACCTTTTTGGCATATAAAACCTTATCTTTCATTGGAAGCCTTGTGTGGATTGGAACACAATGCCATCAAGCTTGAAGATTCAAAGCAAAATTTCTTGGCTCAAATCTGTTTCGAGTTGCACATAACTGCGAGTCAAAGCGCATGTGAGTAAAGTGACTCCGCTTTTGCTTTATTCAAAAATAATTGTAATTTGTGAGGTCTTCGATGAGTCAATACCTAATAAACCTTATAGCAATCATAAGTTGCAGAACAGAAAGATTTCCCCAAATGGCCACAAAAATAGGGTCAATGTTTGAATGGATTTCGACCACGATTCACGCATATGATCAATAAATACATAGGCTTTATGAGATCTCCGGACCTCTGCACCTTTGTGGGTAAATAAAAAAGGATCAATCGTTGAATAATAAACTAACGGTACTTTACGTAGTAAACGAGCTTTTCCTAGGCTTACAATTACCATTTTCCAATATCTTCGTCTCCTATTTACATGAACGAGAAAAAGTTCTTAAAAAATTATGGTGCAAGACTATAAAAGGGTACCCCTCAAGTTTTCTGCTAACAAAGACCAGTTCATCCGTCTCCTCTCAATAAAGTCTTACTTTGGACGCTTGTGTCTTTCCCGCTAAAGAGAAATCTGGTAACAAAGTTTTGTCCGTCCTTCGTTGCCTCTCTTTTCTGAGGTACGAGGGATATTTCCGCTTGATAGTGTTCAAGTTTTAAAATGCATGTGGGCTGAGGTCTTTTCATTCCGTACTTACGTAATTTGAATTTCTTTTTCAAGCTATAGTGCAAGTGTCGTTGGCATGAAATTATATTCATTCTGATTCATTAGAATTGCATTTAGTATACTTTGCCCGTCTCTTAATTAATATTCTAAATGAAATTAACTCTGAAGCCCCTTTAAGAGTAGAATAATTTCTTTTTTTTATATACAATCGACTTGAATTCATTATCATTCAATATTGTTTTCTGTAGCACATATGAACAATTGTTTTTAAAGGGGCATAGACTTCCAAGCTTTTGTCGTCGCTGTGTCTTTGTACATGTGAATGGCATACGAAAATATGCGAAATTTTCGAAAACGTTCAAAACGTTTCAAAAATATTCAACAAAACTCGCTTTCTATTTCCATTCAATGCCATTTGTCGAGAAATAGGATTAACAACAACATGATTTGTTCAAGTGTTATAGTATTCTAAAAATCATTATAATGATTTTGATATTTCTTAGGGAAATAATTTGTAAAACTATTTAGGCACTCGATGCTTTGGTACATAAGTGACAAGTTATATGACAATAGCCAACCATGTCTTTGTTACGGCAATTTCCCTGTTTCATGTGAATGTCCACTTTATATATATTCCAAGTCCATTCGTCCAAGAGCTTCGCCCACACAACAGATTGAGATAAATGAGTTTTGCTTCTCCCAAACATGGGAAAATGTTGCTTTATTTATAGCTTTATTTGCAATTGTCTGCTTGGAGGAGCGACCTGTGTAATTAGGTCAGAAGTAGTTGATGAAATCTCTTGTTCAGTTATCTTAACATCGTCTCAAAGAAACGACTCAAGTCTATGTGAAATGCTTATGCAATGAAACACTTATGGAATTTCTTTGGGAATCAATGAATTCGCGAAAACTTCTCTATTAATTGGTGTGTGCACGTGTATGTGTGTATGTATGTATGTATGTATGTGCGGTTTAAGATCTTTGCATATTTGTATTTTAGAGAATTTTATTAAAAATCGAGGATAGCCTGCAATCATTAAAATTATACTGCAGTTCAGGTGCAGGAAGCTTCAGTGTGCTTTTTAAACGTTTGCAGATGCAATTATTTATTTAACACGTCAAACACGTTTTTTTTTTTGTTTTTGTTTTCGAATCTGTAAAGCACTACATCTATTATTTTTATTACTTTTTTTTTTTTTTTTTTTTTTAAATAGCGTATGCGCTTTAATTTCTAAGTACACCTGTTAATCTAATATTTGAGACTTGAATGTGTTAAGATATAAATCGCTTGTTAAATGTTTTCACATCGCTTTATTAGTACATATATAAGTATGTATCGGTCTTTCAAATATTAGATAGACAGATAACGATAGATAAATCGATAGAGAAGAAAAAGAGAAAGGAAGGAAGCCAAACTTGGATCATGATAAACGGCAAGTAGTTGAAATTAGATCTTATTACCTGTTAGGGTATAAAGCCATTACGAAACAACCCTTCAACCAAATAATAAGATAAATAAAATACATTTTCTTTAGCTCAAGCAGAGTTCTACGATACCCAACAGAGTGATTAACGTCCGCTTCTCTTGTCTAATATTCTCAAATAGATTTATTTTGTTCAAAAAATATTTGCAAATCTTTCATCAAATTCTAAAATTCCCTTTTTTGATAAGGGGAGTAGGAATAGTATGTGGATGAGAATCTCTGGAATGTGTTGAATGAAATGCAATTTTTGTGACCATTAGTTTTGTTATACGTAAGGCATTCAAACAATTGCGAATGGATATGAATACAGCTCAAAATAATATGTTATACAATATTTGGATATATATTGGGTTGTTCGGAAAGTAATTTCGTTCTTTTTTTTTTGTTTCTTGTTTGTTTTGTCTGAAAGACGATTTCGGTCGATGACGATGGACAGTCGAATTCGATTTATTTAATCTCTCAGTGACCTTGAGTTGTTATTCGGCAGTTCGCATCAATGAATGCCATCATTTTGTCGTCATCAGCTCCAGATGGTCTTCTAAAACATGGAGCATCTTTAAAATCATAATTGTCGGATCGAAATTTTTTTAAACCGTTTTAGGCCCTAGCTTTCTGTCAATACCTCTTCTCCATAAACATCGGATTTTGTTTTTCTTGATTGAACCGCATTTTCACCTTTTCGGTAGTAACAAAGTAAAATATATCGGAAGTCTTGCTGTTCACTTTCCATGTTTGCGCAGACACCAACCAAGAACTACTGCGTACAATCAATCAAACCTTTTCACAAGCAAGCCCTGTTAAGAAAAAGTGCAATTAAATCTTCTGGCGAAAAACGAAATAACTTTCCGAATACACGAAGACACACATGTATGCATAAAACTTTGTTTATTTATAAAATCTATAACAACCCATATATCTGCAGATATATAGATTTTTCTAGTCTCTTTTCGTTAATTGAATTTGTGCCGGCCTCTTCTGAAATTATTATTTAATTGCAAACTGTGGCCGGTAATTGAAATTTTTTCAAAGTCATATCCATTCCATCCATTTTTATTGACACTTAAAAAAAGGTGATAAACGGCTTAACTTGCTACTTGTACTATTTAATACTACATATATTTAGTGCTATAAGAGATGTTATAAAGATTACCTCCTAATCTTGATAAGTGCAGTAAGTATTTAAAGTTGACCGACCGCCACACCGCTAGCTAGTGTGCGCGATGTCACTTTTTAGAAATCTTGAGATATTAAAAAGACCAATAAAATACTGAAATATGGCGAACGCCTAATGAAATTATTTATCGATCGAAAATTTACAACAAATACATTCCGTCTGCTAATAGTTCCTGATATCTCTACTAAATGAAATGAAATCTCTACTACACTTAATTCTCTTTTTACACGATCGACACGGTCCCAAAAAATACGGGTAAAAAGAGAATTAGGTGTAAACAATATTAAAAAGTTCTTGTTAGAGTTCACTTAATTTATTTCGTGAATTCATTAAATATTTTATAAAAAATAACTTCTACTTTGGAAAAGAAAATTCCTGGAATATTAAAAATCGTGTTAAAACGAAATAATTCGTGTAAAAAAAGAAATTTTTTTCTTTTGAACTCGTGTAATCAAATTCGTGTAAAAAGAAATTCGCGTAAAAAGAGAATTAGGTGTAAAATGTTTAGGTTTGGCAACCTAATGACTGCCCGAGGAGAACAGTTCTCAACGCTATAAAAATGGAAATGGGAGTACGGTTACAGATGTGATCGGCTTACACAGAGGTAAAATAATGCAAATTCCCATCAATATCTGTAGTCTAACTCTCACCTGTGCAAAATAAACTGACACTTAATACACTTATTACGTTTCGTGTTGAGTCAAGCAAGGGTCTACAATGTCAGATATTTGCCCTACATCATGAAAATTAAAGATGAGGCAGAGGCTGTTTATCTGTTAAATCGCTAAATGAGGTAAAGCAGTGAGTGAGATATATACCGAGATTTTTTCAATCGTTCTCTTCAAATTTGTCTCAGTTTCAAAAAAAGTTCTCAAAAAGATTTGTTCATCGAATTCTCCATTAATAACGAGTGTATTGAAGGCCTTCAATGCCATGGTCCTATGATCCTATGGTCCTATGCAGAAGTGTACGTCGATAAAAGCTATAGGTAGCGCCCTTAATTTCCACTGAAAAATTCTTCGATATCACGAACAAAGTAATGGACTTGATCTACTCGTTACAAAACATATGCGAAATTGTCAAGTTATTTATATAAATTCGGTTAGGTAATCATTGCTAAGATAGAAATAAAAAAAAAAACAAAATATGTTTATACAAAAATGTTAATTGTTCTCTTTATATGCCTAAGGTAAACAAAAACCTGCAGTTCGAGTGATTTGATGTCACATTCGATTCCAAGTGCATTATGAATGCAGGCGGGGATCAACTCATATTTTCAAATAGCGTTTAAGTAAAATTTCTTTCTACACCGAATATTTACTGCTATCTAAGGCTCGTTATATTGTTGCTAATAAGATTAGGAGAAAAAAGTTGCATTTTTATAATCAAGCTTGCATGTGGTGGGTACATCTGTCAATTCGAAGCACATAGTATTAAGTAATAATTTTTTTTGTTGTTTTTATTTTCATTTTTTTTATATCTATCTGTGTTTATAAGATGACTTCTGAGCTTTATTTCGCTCTATTACAACACACAATTATTCATTAATAATAATAATTTATGACGTTTGTCTGTGAGAAGTAAATATAGGAAAAAAAAAATTCATTTTTTTATTATTATTATTTTTTATTGTCTTATGCTCTTCTTTCTAAGTCGTAAACACGTAATACTCAAGGAAAGATTACGTTTGCTTTTCATTTTATTTATTTATTTATTTATTATTATTATTATTATTATTTTTCCTTTTTTTTTTTCTTACAATTTTATCTAACAATTGATTTTGTAAAGTTTTCAAGAAATGGGAAAATAATGGCGCCAACTAATAAGCTTTACAGGCGGCTTTATCAACAATTCATGACGTAAGAGATATGTTGAAAACTGATTTTGTGATTTTTTGATCATTAATCTCGTGATACAATTGTGTTCATTAGTCGCCATTGAAGAAATGGCTGACTTTAAAAATGAAAAAACAAATATAAATAAAAAATCAGTTTTGTTTTGTTCTCATAAAACTGACAAGCAATAAATTGCATTGTAGAACGCCCGCTAATTAAAGGTTATATCTCACCTTAACGATGATAGTGATTGTATTTAGGTTCCGAGAATACCGAGAAATAACAATCGAAGATCTTCTAATTTGAGTTGAGATCAGGGTTAGATTCTGATTTTGAATTAAATCTGTGCCTTTGTCTACTTACCTGTCCGTCGGTCTGTTCATTTAGTTCTATATGCGCCTTCCTCATCGACCAAGAAAACTTTTCTTCTATTACATATTCATTCTATTGTAGGGGTCCTTGTAAGGTATCATGGACCTAAGAAAAACTAACGAGGGAGAGCGTACCAGCAGGCTGTACCGATATGTCGCGAACATTAAAAGTTCATAGGGAAAGATAGTAGTAAATTGTGATCGGGGATAGATGAAAGATCAAGCACAAGTGTGACGAATGTTACGGACACAGGGACATTTTGCTCCTTGTCTTTTTTTGTCTCCCATAATCGCGTGGATGTTCAATACGGAGGTGTAAGGGTAAGCCGTGCCTTCTCTGAAATTGAAGGGGTTTGTGCTATGCTTTAAGAGACGGTAACGCTTCATATTAACCTGTGTATAATTGCTCGTTTATGGCAGGAATCAATGTAAAACATATAAAGCGGCCCATGTATCCCTCACAATATCTGTTTATCGGTTTGCGGCTACGATATCATTAGAGAGATAGCAAGGTCATCTACCAGCATAGTTTTTTTCGTCAGGTCGGGTTAGTGCAGTAGTCAAGCAAAGGAAATTTTACAGGATAAGTTCTAACAGACACATTCTAGTGCCACGGATGTTGACAGCAAGCAGGCTTGACATTTGGAAATGAAATTTCAAGGAGTGATTATAGTTTCACTGGTGGAAAAGACACAAAGTGTCTGAATGTAGATTGATTAAGATCTTCAAGCAAGGACAGATAAAAATAGTAATTGCCTTTTCCAGAAACGATGACATACTATAACAGATTACGCATATTGGATTATCACTCTATAACCCAAACGGCTAATGCATTCCCAGTCTAGGAGAAGTGATTGTCGTCTGCAAAGTCATAATTCATATAACATTTACTCCACGTTCGCCCGGAAGCCTTGAATTCAGTTTTATACCAACTGCGAAGATATCTGACTGTTGACTGTCTTTCATTCTGTCTGTTGCTTTATACTTCGACATGTGTCTACATGTGTGTTATCTATTATTAATAAAATGGTCAAGGCTGTAAAATTTGAAATGGAGAGATAAAAATCATTTGATTTTTTTATAATTACTTAATAATGTTCGAAATCTTTAAATTAAGCCTTGAGCTGAGGGATGCATTCGCGATATAATGAATAGATTGTAGAAAATTATATACGAAATATATGGGAAATTAAATTATTAAAAAAACTATTTATAGAAATCTTAATAATTAACATGTGACAGAGTATGTGACAGAAAACATATGCACCACGGGCAGTCGTATATTAAGTTTCTCACATAAAAATAACCTACGGCGCGCTTACAAGTTAAAAATATTAAAACAAGTTTTTTAACACGTAAGGGAAAGCAGCTCTTAACCACTACACGACGTACGTGTCATATATTTCAATGAAGCGTGTGTGAGCATTGAGTATGGCTGAGTCTGCGTAGCGTTCCTCTGATTTCGAGAGAATTGTGATCACTCTTTTATTATATTGAAAACATGGCCTGACTTGGAATAAACCCTTTCGTTATTTAACATTTTCGCTAACAACGAACGAAAGCTTCAGGAGACAGAAAGATAAATCTATCTAAAGTTGAACAGAAATATTCAGCAAAGTCTTGCTGCTGTAAATATGATCCCTAACAACACCTTACAACAAACAAAAGAAGAAAGCAAGAAAGATGCCTCCTGCCAGTCAGTCTTGCTTTTCCACTCTTTTTTATTAAAAATTTAAGACTAGATAGCTAGGCCCTAGCAAACTAGGTTGAGGTAGTTTGTGGTTCTTGCCCATGTGTCGTCAAGTCGCCGTTTCCTACTTCAGCTTTCAGCCATCGACGCAGGCAGACAAACAGATGGGCGGACAGACAGACAGACAGACGGACGCTAATGGTTTAATCCATTTGTACTACACATTCGCACACTGACCAAAAGAGTTTTACTTCCATTTAGTTCTCTACCAGTAGTTGGGGAAGTTGAACGTATTCTTTTACGGTACGGGTTGCCGTACAACAGTTTGTGTAAACAGAAAATATTTGTTTTTACAACCCAACAATAACAAAAGGGCGTTTAATGCACCTTCAGAGACCCACATTCGTCATTGCATACTTTTTCAAGTTCATGCGAGATTTAATTGAAAGGTCAACGATGGTTGAGACGGTTTGCTGTTAATGATTACGACATGTCTGACAGGTCTCGGAGAGAACAACCATCCATTTATATTTACACTGTGTTCGAGAAGGATTCTTGGGTTCAAGCACATTCCTAACTTTCGGCAGTGATTGCAAAAACGGGGACTTTCATAAGTGCATCTTCCGTAGGGGAATCCCAAGTTTAGCTTAAGGCAAATGCCTTACTGTTTTCCATTGCACACAGTTTGCGGGTATATGTGCGATCGCTTTAGCGTGTATATACTAAGCCAAGCTATCAAAATTTTCTAACAATCGTTAAATAAAAAAAAACAACAACAAAAAAATCAAAAGGATAAAAGGATTAGTTCGGTTTGTTGTGCCGCAGCATTGTTTGTGGTGTGAATTAATTGTTTAAGCTTCACTTGTATAAATTTGTTTTTAATGCACTTACACAATTAAATTAATATTTATTTATCATTTATTGAAATGCAGCCTCTTTTTACCGGGCTTTTTGTTTTTGTGTGTATTGTTTAATCCATTAATTTATAAATATTTTCTTATACATATGTTCACCCGTTTGATATGAATTTTTTCCATGCATCGAAGCACTTATTGATTGTTTAAATGAATTTGGATTTATGTGCTATAAGTACGACTGTAACGCTTTAATAAAGCGGAAATTTTTACAGTTTTTATGCCCGCTACCGAAATTTCCTAAAACATAATAACTTGATCAATGCGTTTGTAACCAGCAGAAATAGGCATCGAATTGAATCGAACGCTACGTGGGAAGCATGCTTAGGAAAGCGTACTGGTATTAGAGATAAGTTGAAAGGCTAAAGTCTTAAGGCACTGGGATCTGAGGGTTATCGGCCTTATTGAAAAGCATACCGCGTTTGCGATTTGAAACCACAACCAAGATCGTTAGCTTACTTCGACCACTCAAGCGGAAAGACTTCAAGCTATTGGTTGCCCTAAAATTCTAGTTCCAAACACCAGAGTGTAAGATTGTAAGGCGAAGAGAATGAGCGATGAGCGGAGTGAAGAATACTTCTTTCGAAAACTTAGTATTTCTAAGTTAAACTTGGACTTGGACTCCCTAGCTAGACTTGGCCTTATACGCCTTGCCTATTCGCCTTCGGGCGTCCGTTCACGTTTCTCTAGTCGAACATTTTAGAGATCTTTGTCTTAAAAAAATTCGAATCTTTAGAACGATTATCTAAAAGGGGATGCAGGGGGGGGGGGGGGGAATCAGCAAGACCTTTAAAATATTTGCGATTTTCCCCTTATTAGTAGAGTAGTGTCTCTTAGTAGTTAGGTGTTGGGTGTCAGAGATTTGTCGCAAGCCGACTCTTCCAATTTCCATTAATATGCCAAACTGTGTATATGTGAATTTTTAACAGTTTTTTTTTATTTTTATTATGATTTTTATTAAAAGAAAAAGTAAAAAAAAAAAGAAAAAAAATCACACACCACCATAACATCCATACGTTAGTCAGATGTAATTGCCGGTATAATAATGTTTATGTAATTTTCGTTTTTTCCACAATTGTTTTTTCGCTCACATACCGAGCGTAATTATTAAGTATTAAGTATATAACTTAGTGAATAAATTATTTATTGTTTATCTTTTATTTATTTACTTGTTCAAAATTTTGTTTTCTTTTTTACATTATTTTTATTTTTCTGTTTGTTTTTTTGCGTATGCGTCGACGCATCTACTTTAAAAACACTTTTTCCTTTTTTTTTTTTTTTTTTACATTTTCTTAGTGTTTTTTTTTTTTTGTTTTGTTTTGTTGCGCTTTTCTGCTGCTTTTTATTTATTTATTTTTTTAATTATAATAAAATTGTTTTTCTTTATTTTCTTTTTTATTTGATATCTACACGTATGATATGATGGGATGAGACAGATATTAATGTATTGTGTGTTAACAAGTCAACGTTTGATTTCGTTATGATCATCGTTTGTGCAGGTAATAAAAAACTGTTATTGATATTCGTGCCCGCAGAGCTGAAGGTGTGTGTTTTCGTTTAAATTCTCATTTATCTACTACTACTGCCCAAACTTTAAGCATAACTTAAACTCATTTTATACTCTACGCTCCGTCTACGCCACCATAAATGCTCTCGCGAGTTTCTGTTGATAATCAAGTACCGCGTAGAGGATTTGCTTTAACGTTTTTATCTTAACATGCAATTGCCTGCTCTTAATTATATATATATATATATATATATATATATGTATATATTTTTGTGGGTTAATAGTGTTTGTTATGGTACTTCATACTTTCGCTTGTTTTAACACTTGGGGTGACACTTGGCATAATGTTGCCTTTTAATGGTAAATTGCATTTCGTACATAAATCTTGTGATATCTTCACAGCTTTTATGCGGCTACTCTTACATAATGACCATGGCTTGATTCCTCTTGTTACTACATCGGCAATTGTCGTCGTCGTCTACTCCAGCATGCCATTTATTTGCATGTCGTTTGAATTTTAAAAATTTAATTTTAATTTTTAAATTTTTTCCTATTTTTTTTTTTTTTTTTTGTTTATTAAACGAAAAATTGTTTGCTTAAAAAGTTAGAAATTTTCAAGGTTTTTTTCTCATCTCCCCAGTTCAACTTCATTAATTCTCTTATATTTATTCAATTGTTCGTTTCGCATTCCTAGTCTGCTTGAGTGACTGCTTAGCATTAAACTGTCGCAGCATCGTTAACATTTTAATTTGATAATCGCTTAAATTTGAATTAAGTTCTATTCAGAGAAAATATTTTCTCAAAATTCCGTTACTACTACTAAAACTGTCTAAATCAGACGACGATGACGATGACGATGACGATGACGATGATTACGATGATGATACTCATGGCTCTGTAGAATCGTTAACTCACTGATAATATGCTTTAGCCAAACATTTGTACTCATGTAGAAGGAAATTTTTGTTTAGTTTCCCTTCAGAAAATTAAGTCACACTGGCTTTGTCTCTTCTTTGGTAACGATTGCAGTAAGCTAGCAAAAGTGTATTTCAAACTTGGCTTGTCTATCTGTCCATCCACTCATATTGGAATTTTCCAATCCCAGAAATTTCTATCCTGCCATCCTCTGATATTAGATTAATTGTGCGCACAGAACGCACAAACTTGGGTTGTCTATCTGTCCATCCTCTCACATTGGAATCTTCCAATCGCAGAAATTTCTATACTTCCATCCTCTGAGATTAGATCTATTGTGCGCGCAGAACACACAAACTTGGGTTGTCTATCTGTCCATCCTCTCACATTGAAATCTTCCAACCGCCGACATTATTATCGTTCCATCCTCTGATATTAGATTAATTGTGAGCACAGAACGTACAAACTTGGGCTGTCCGTCTGTCCTTACACTGCCATTGGAATCTTCCAATCCCAGAAATGTCTATCCCTCCATCGTCTGATATTAGATTAATTGTGCGCACAGAACGCACAAACTTGGGTTGTCCGTCTGTCCATTCATTCCTGTTGGAATCTTCCAATCGCAGAAATTTCTTTACTTCCATCCTCTGAGATTAGATTGTGCGCACAAAACGTTGAAAAAGTGTTTTAGGCAAAGACTACGAAAGATTAGATTTAAAATAGGGCTTAAAGAGCTTGCTTTTCAAAATTAAGAAAGCTGCAAAAATTGAAAATCTTGATGTGTCACTATTGTTGTCCCCGATCGTCTTATTATTTGTATAGAAAATCTTGGAATTACCATTCATTTGAACTGATATAAGTACCCACCCATCCCTCCAGGATATGTACACATTTATTACTTCTTTCTCTCTTTCTTAGTATAGAGAAGACTTGGAAGAAGAAAAATTCTTCTAAAAATATTTATTAAAATCTAAATGAATAAATAGCAAGTCAGTAATTTGTTATACAACTTGAGTACTTGACTCGTTTTCTGTTCACTTATTCGGTTTTTATTTATTCTTTTTTCTCCCAATGAAAAATGATGGCGGTGATGTTTAGTATTTCATAGTATGGTTGCATCCTCAACGTGACATTTCAAATATTCTTTCAAATGCCTTTTAATTAATGATTATTTAATACAAGAAGATTTTCTCTTCTCTTATTACTTTCTTTTTTATCACGTTGTACTCTTCTGCTGAACTAAATATAAATGTTTCTAGTTTATTAGTAATTTTTTGGCGACAGAGAGAGAAATGTATGAAATAAATCTGTGGGAATTTAAAAAAAAAAAAAAAAACTATTT
>CCAG010018659.1:0-14455 GCA_001077435.1 Glossina morsitans morsitans | reverse complement strand
AAATGTTGCCATAACTAATAACTGGCCTAATACCGAAAATAAAGCAAAAATTTCCGTGCCTTCAATAGATTTTAGCAAAACATGAAAAGACTTATTCAGAATTTTTACATTCGAAGTCATGTCCAGGCTTACATAAAATTTTCGAATTACATGAAGCGGATGAATTTCAGCTTTTATTACTTTCCTGCTTGCGCTGTATGAAATGATCGATTATTCAAAAATATATTATAAAAAAGAGCAAAGTTTTTTATGAAGACTCCTCCTCCTTTGAAGTTCTGTATTTCTTTTTTAACGAGCTCCAGCTCCAGCGATATTGAAGTCCAAAGTATTTCGTTTTTAGGTCTGCAATGGTAGCTCTTCTAGTAAGAATGCGCAGAACTATAAAATTGTTGCCATATTAGCCAATTCTTTCTAGATCCTTAAAACACCAGAAACCTTTGCGTATAACCACTTCAAACCCCCTGGTCCCATAATGTTCGTAAGGTTAGCCTTATAATTTTGAATTTTTAACATCTTATGTTCGAAAGTAGAATTTGGCAATTAAATCGTTCTTTACTCCAACAAACGTGAAAATTTTCTATTGACGATCCGTTGCACAGTAAACAAGATGATATTCATAGAATATTGAAAAGCGTGTTAAAACAAAACAATTCGTGTAAAAAGGTAATTTTTTTTCTTTTAAATTTGTCTTAAATCAAATTTCGTGGAAAAAGAGAATTAGGTGTCTATGTTTTTAAGTAATAAGTCCAGGACAAATCCTTCTTCAAAAGGAATTTTCTGCCAGAAAAGACGTACAGCAGGGAGTCGTGAAGCTTTTTTTTTGACTTATGCATTTTACACGTTTCAACCTTTACAACTTTTCAAAGATCCAATCACCCCATATGACTTCGCTTCCTGATTTTCGTTCATAGACTCGCTACATGTGACCGTGATATCAACAAGTACATCCATAGCTTTAATGACGAACACTGCGTAATAAGCACTGGAAATAAAAACACAACAATTTTCATTTTTGATCCTTGGTAAGAGAACTTTTCATGTTTGTAGGGGTTAAAATAAATGACGAAGAGTCAATATATTTTCGCAGTCTTAGCTGCTGGGGCTCATTCTGCTTAGGTTCTAGAATTTATTTTTTTGGTTTAAATGAATAATAGTTTTCAGATGGATTTTTAGGGAAAAATACAGAGTTACAGAAGTAGATATTATCTTTAAGGAGCAATGATCTTGTACAAGACGCAAACTCATCTAGTTCCCTATTTATTTTAGATAGGCTCCTATGAAGTGCCCTTTCGGGTTAACTCTATGTGCCTATCTTTAAAGTGTTCAAACTGTCTAATGCATGTCTAAGCTCTCTCTAAAAAGTACTCTAAAACTTTTACCTTAGCGGATATTTCTAGGGGAACATTAAAGCGCTTACATTTCTATTTCTACTCCGTACTCAAGTATGTCTTATAAAAGTCGTCGCATAAGGCATTGCGTCATTTATTTAAAAACGGAAAAATTGCAATAAATTTCCCTCAACTATTTTGATTATTCGATAAAAGTTTGCTTTTATTACTCACAGAGTATTTCACGCTATTTTGATCAACATTTCTATTTCGCTTCCAGCATACATGCGTACATTAATACCCATATTAATTAACTGCAATTAGCATTTGGTAACTCTAGTTCGTGGCAAGAGATCGTTATGAGGAGATTAGAAGAGAGCGCTACGTAAGAACGTTACCTACATGTGTACACATTAAATGAATGAATAAGTTTTGTTTTTAAGCGTGGGGTGGTTTGGAAAGTACAGAGGACGCACGGTTGATTAGAGCTCTTCATATCTATAAGTAATATATGTGTGTGTATACTATTTTTGTGAACCCACACACCTACAAAACAAAACAAAAAAAGAAAGAAAAACAAAACCAACAATCACTTTGCAAACTATACGAAACTAGAAGTTGTGTTGTTGTTATTTAGGTAGCGGTCAACTCAACCAAAAATGAAAAATTAAAAGGGATTTCGATTTTAAAGCAGGTCATGTTATTAAGTATGCATACGCATATGTGTGCAGGGGTGTATAGACAGACATACGAACGTACGGGATTTGTTTTCATTTTTTTTTTTCATTTCGATATTCCTGAGGAAGCTTTTATAATTTGCGTTGGGCTGCTTATAACCTTTTTATTTATTTTTTTTCGTTTTTCTTTAGCGGCGTGGGATCGTGGTAATATATGCATATGTGAGATGGTGGTTGTTTATATATATATAATTTGTTTGTAGTACGCGATACGGTAAGGTTTGTTTACATATATGAAAATGTGCGTTTTGTCAGAATAGGAGTGGAAAGTAAAGTCACCGATAATTGCGTACGAAGATAAGTTTGCATGTGTTTAAATATATAGAGGAATATGTATGTGCACATGTTAGCCTTTGTGTTATAGGGCGTTTAACCCCACAGGAGGTGATTTATCTACATTTAGAAAAAATAATAGGAAAATTATCTTTTTCTCTTCTGCTTATTAGCAGAAAGTATACGGAATAGTGTAGTTTCGCTTAAAAGGGGAAAAAATCACGTAATATAGTGAATAAACAGAATTCATTCATTACAATTATAGTCAAGCTATGACTCACATCGGTCTGATTAATGGGAAAAATACCTGCACATGTGTAACGGAAACAACAAAAACACTAGCGCGACTGCCAGTCCATTGAAAACGAGAGTTATTAAGACAACGTCCGCTAATATTACACTAACCCATTAATGTAACAACAATTTAACGCTATTTCGCAAACAAACTGGTTAATCTTGCATAGAAATATCGATCAAAGTATATGCCAGCGACAGAGGAGGAAGAAAAAAGAGAATTTATTCAGCGTCTGTTAGTGATGGTGCACTTTCTTAATTTGTAATGCACCGTCTGCTGGATGTTAGTTAATAAACCGGTTTTAATTCAATGCTAGTGAGATTTTATTATATGTACGAGGGGTCTTCTGCTTCTGCTACCGCCGCTACCGCCACTACCACCACCATCTCCACCATCATCGACCACCTTTCAGCCTTTGTATGGTTACTTTATCGATGAATGATCAAGAGTTCATACACACACGCGCACGTATCTGCCTACGTATATACAAATTACAAAAAAACAAAATAGTTAACTTGAAACAGTAGTTTCTACATTATTACATACATTCATGGAGCTAAGTGTGTTAAGTTCTTCATACCGTTCGTAACAACTAGAAGTAGAAGAACCAGAGATCATCTCATCAGCAATAAAATAACGTGATAGCGTTCTAAGTATAGGGATTACTTATTAAACCTAAAACGCTATAATGAAGAGACCCCAGTCTTATCGTATGACTTTCTGCGAAGGCCAGATACTCCTTTTCGGTTTAAGATTCTATAAAAGAAGAAAACTCGAATCAAAATCAATGATTGCGACATAAGATTCTTTTAAACGCGAAGAAGAAACGAATCAAACGTTCTATGCTAAACTTTAGATTCTGTAAAAGCCGGAAATTTTAACGTTACTTTCAGACTGAGTAAAGTCCAGAAGCATAGATAGGAAAAGAGTTCTGGGCTTAAGATTTTCTGGAACAGCAAAGTACGAACTAAAGACTATTCTGAGGACAAAATGCTATAAAAGCGGGCAGACGAGTCTCCGTTTGGAGATTAAGATTCTGTAAAATGGCAAAGTGCCAACAAAAGAATGTTAGCCATAGACTCTGCTCTCAACAGGAAGTTTTTTTACCATATTTTTTTAACGGGGAACGTGCTTAGCACCTAATTTCGCCAATCCGTGATTTAGGTTTCCCAGAAGTACGCATCAGAGGCTTCGTTAACCTCGAACCTAAGGAAGACCGCTTTGCGCTGAAAAGTCTCTGAAAGTTAAAAACTGAAAGCCTCGTTCTGATCTTAAGAGCCTACAAAATAAAGATGCGAATTAAGTACAGGCCACAAATGCGAATCAGAGAACCAATGCTCAGTAGTGATTGGAATCTACTTGGTGACCTCCGTTTGTTCATTTCTTACAAGCAAAATGTGTCTTGTATGCTTTCGCTTAATTTAAAGCTTGGAAACGCAGTCACCGATAGTCAAAAGATTGCATTTTTTATTTATGGACTTAATGGATTGCCGGATAACGCGACCATTGAGTTGTCAGTTACGGTGGTTTGCTTACTCGGCTACTCATGCGGACCAGGAAGATTATATGTTAATTAAAGCTGTATGGGTTACGGCACAACCAAGTAACTAAGAAGCGAGGCTATTAAGCCGACACATCTACGTTCAATCTCAGTTAGATAGAGCTAGCTCACTTTAATTGATGGTATGTACAGAGTGCGTGGGTATGTGCATAGAGGATGTACACGTATTCGCCATCGTCGAATGCTTTTTAATGCGTAGTGAGTATCAACAAAACGTCACAAAGCGTACAAAGATTCTGCTTGCTTGTTGCCACTGTAATTTTTATATAGTTGGGCAGATGAGCAATACCTGTTGTATGTTCCTGAAAGTGTAACACAATGATTTAATACCTTCTGGGCCAAACACATCAAAACAAGTATGTAAAGCGAAAAAAAAAAAAAATTATATAAAAAATATCACTCAGCCGACGTGAAAGAAGGTCAATTACAAAATGTTAACCCCTTTTCTGTTCGTTCGCCTCTTTAACTTGTAAAAAAACTCCCTCTCTTCCAGACCGTAAGACAAGTTTTGTATGAAATTATATGGTTATACAGTGATTTTTTTTCCGTCATGTTTTCTTTTTTTTTTTGGGTTTTTTATATCATTACTATTATGAACTTTACCTTCGACGGCATTATGTGAGTGCGATATGTGCATTTGGTCTTTTCATGCATTGCCATGATGTGGTGGGAAGGTTCAAGGATAAATTTCTCAAACAAATGTTGCATTTGTTGCTGTCTTTTTTTTTTTTTTTTTATTGCACATTATTATGGTTTCGTTGCTATTAATTGACTGGCGTTAAGTTACCGGGTAATGTACTGACTGTGTTACTGATTTTATAGTTTAGATAAATTATTATATTCAACATACACTACACCAAGTGCAACGATATCGAAAGTATTCCTGGAATATATATTTTTCCTTATGAAACTTATTTGTCGTAATAACAATTTTTATTGGCATAAAATTTCAATTTCCTATGGACTTTATTGCTGGGTTTGTGTTTGGGGGTAGTTCAGCTTTCAACTTTTGTCAGCCAGACGCTTTACGTAAGTGTTATGCATACTCTTTTCTACAACGACAAACCCGTAAGTGTAAAGGTAACGTTGCTCACATTTCCGCAGATCAACCGTAACAACGCGATGGGAAAATTTTAACTCAAATAACGCTTAGGGAATAGATTTTTGCTAGTCTCGCTAGAGAAAGCGTTTGATTATTGAATTGTTATTTAAAGTTTTGCTAAAAGTAAAAAGTACCCACAGGGTTCTCAGCATACAGATAGGGAAAGAGGGGTCGACTTGACTAAATAAATTGTGTGCCTATATTTATGTTCATTTGGTGTTCGATGCATGCTGCATATGGGATAGAACCATATGACAGTATACCTACCTCTTTTCCTTTTTCCTCCCATTACATACTATATTTACCATTTATTCATAAAGTAGGAACATTTCCGTATTTAAAAATGCTTTTAGAGTTATGCTAAATATAAACAAAAACTTAAGTGAAATTCATTCCAAAAATATCGCATGTTTCCAGGTGGACAATAAAATGGGTGCATATGCAAAGATTTAAAAATAGCCCAATATTTTGCCCCTTAAATGAATCATTTTTATAAAAATCAACTCAAATGGTCAAGAGCCAGTATAACAATTCGATTTTTATAGGCATGGGGAAAATTAATGACCGCAAAAGTCTCTTCCAGGATATACCATATTTTTTGAATATTTTCCCACAATTCTTTTTTATTGCTACAAGAAACAGGACGTTTTACGCGTTTCAAGTGAGGGAGGGGGGGGGAGGGGGGTGGCTTGGCCATTCAGTGGCATCCAAGTTATGCTCCCGCACTCCATGAACTTTCACCAAATTAAATGAAAGTTTCAGATTATTACTCTGCTGAAATTTCTAAAGCACAGGCTGATCTTCTTTGACAAGGAGTAGCGTTACAGTTTCCAACAAGCTTTTATATACAGATCTATCTATCTATATATTTACAAAAGCGTTTCTCTGAGATGTATCGGACCGATACTCTCCCAAGAAAGACAGCCCTACAGTGTTAGATTTCCTCTATCATACTTCACAGGTTATTTAGTTAATCTAGCGAGGAATTCTTTTCCTTTTGAACGAAATACACTTCTTCTCACTTCCAAACGAATTTATTTTTGTTTCGTCGTCCCAAAATATTATTCTCTACTTCTCTTTGTCTTCTGGTTTGCACCCATTTTTATGGGTTAAAGCATGGGTCTTTTATTTTCTCCAAATTAACTTTTCTAGCTAGGGAACTCTCCGAGCTATTCTTCCTGAAGGATTGTCATCCAATAAACGTCGATGAATACTTTGAGGTGATACAATATTCTCAAATTCATTGGAAATTGCTCTAGATGACTTGAAGCGATTCCGCTTTGCTAAAATTTTATGGCGCTTGTTGGAAGAAGGAGAAGTTCTTTGTTCTCCACACTTTTTTTGGGGGCTTAAAGAATTCGTGACAATGTCATGTGACTAACCTAGTGACACGGCAATAAATTTGTACGATTTACCCTGGTTTCTAGATTGATGACCCGACGATAGCCGTCCTCCTTCTTAGCTGCACTGATGTGCTCGACCTAATTTTATTTATTCTAATATTATTCTAAGCATTCATTCATATTTCATTTTCTTCTCAAAAATTACAATATGCCTTTGCAATCCGCCTTTGTAGTAAAGTTTTCCAAAAAGATATACTGTTTGCAACGTTAAGGAAGATACACCTACTTCGCTGTCCAGCTGAAAAACCTATCAATGCAACATAAAAACCCTCAACTTTTTACTGCAAGAACTAGCTTACGTGGGATTTCCGTGGGATTAATTCTGAACAGCTTTGCCTTATGCGAAAACGTTGTGTGAGCTTTGTGGAAACCCACCTATCACAATTTCTATGGCCAAGAATCGAAAAATAGACCTCGCACCTATTTCTCTGTTCACTTGTGTGCTTCCAATAGTACAGTATAGTATAGTATATATAAAATTTTAGAGAAACCCGAGAGACTACAGGACCGCAGTTCAATCTTAACGTAAGTTCAATAAAAGCGAATGCTGTTATTATTTACATGTTAAAGGGATAGGTGAGTGCGTTAGCGTGTGACATGTATATCGTATGCCAAGTTTCTGAGTATGACCAATATCGTGCCATTCAATATCTGCCGATGCTGACGGAAAGCACAAAAATATACAAGCGCTACTATATTTCAATCAAACAATGGACATACGGTCAGGTGAAATTTGGTACGTAAACAAACACGTTCAGAACAAATAAATTCTGAAATTTCTAATAGAAAGTATTGAGTGAATAATTTTAAAAGGCATTCGATGACTAGATTATTGAAAGGAAAATGGATGAAAACAGCAGCAAAGGAATAGAGAAAATCGTTGCTTACAACTGGAGATAAGTATTGTGACTCAATGTAGGTCTTGACAGGAGGAAGGAAGCAAAAAGGTTTCAGTATCAGCTGGAGTAACACATTTATTTCTTCAAGATAGTTTAAAGTAAGCCCTATAAGCGCTATGAATTTTACATAAAGATTTCGCCAATGGTGATCCACTTTTTTGTTCAAAGTGAAATGCATCCATGTTTTTAAAAATAGCATATTTGGATTAAACTTTTGAGTGATAAGCCACTTAGGTGAGTGCCTGTACGCCCTACGTGCAGGAAGCGGTTGTGTAAGTTCGTCTTGAAAATGGAGATCTCGGATGCGGTGGGAATGGCCACTGCTGGTAGATTGTTCCAAAGGCGGGCAATATGGTTAAAGAACGACTTGTAGCGGTAGTGCCTTGTGCGGTATGCAAGTTATTCCATGGCGAGTGGGTGTCTGGAAATGCCGGCACGTAAGCACCACGCAGGCCACGTTACGTCGATACTCACGGTATCGGTAGTTTTGGACGCACTTTCGCCGCCCATGAGTATCTCAGCCTTTCGCTGTATGCGATTGAGTGTCTTCAAGTTTGGAAGCCCACTACCTCACTCGCCCCCACCACACACACGCACACACGCACACACAGAGACAAGTTATATTCTAATTTTTGCACCGCTGTAAAAAACGTAAGCCTTTGGCTGCGTCTTTCAACACTTTGAGCACATGTCGTATCCAACGAGCATCGTTTTGTATTTTCATACGCAGAATATCAAGCTTGCCAGATGCTTCTACATTGACACCACCGAAAGAGAGAGGTTGTTCATCACTTTTTCTGCGCATTAGGAGACAACTTGAGAATTGGACGAAATCGAAGCTTATCCTATTAGCTTGACCTCATTTTGAGATCCCAATTTAGTGTGTCATTCATATTGCAATGTTTGTTCTGCATCTCGCTGTTGCACGGTCTCTTGCTGAAGGGAAACGAATGGCACAGGATGGTGTCGTCTGCACGTGAGTAAATAGAGTTTTCTTTTCCCTGCTGGAGGTTATTAATGAATACTATACTGAAGAATACTGAAGAGAGAAGGAGAAAGCTCTTCTAAATATAACTACAACAAAAAAAAGGAGCATTGGACCCGACTATTTGCTTCGTCGCTTATTACTCTAACGGCGAATCTTTCTTTCAGCACGCGTACTTGGCAAGCAATAGCCAAAATTCTTTATAACATATCATCATCATTAATTAGAGTTCTTACTAAGTCTGTTGAGTATAAAATATTAGTAGAGGTCAAGGTTAACGTATCATAAGAAAAAATATATTAAACACAACTTTTTATTTTTAACATTTAAGGCAAATGTAAAAACTTCGACTTACAGCGACATCTGATGTTCACTTTCTAATGTGTATGTTTTTTTTAGCAACTCTGTCGTTTCTTCGTGCTTTTTGTTCCTATGTTTTAGTCCCTTAGAAGGGTCTTAAGGGATAGATCTTGAAGGTCTGTCTACATCACATCGCCTGTTACAGTTGTTCGTTTATTTTCCCGATAAAATACTAACAATTATACAGTGTTTCTATCTAAAGGCACGGCTGTCATGGAAGTGCTCATATGGAAGAGTGCCCAGAAGGTAAACTGACATAATCTAAATTTACCAAAATTAATCTTTTGTCAAAGACTTTATTATTGTTTACCTATTTCTGTTAAGCACAAGAAATTAGAGTTTGGTGTCATACAAGACCTTGTTAATATAATTTTCGTAAAACTTCTTTCTCAAGTGAGAGAAATCGAAGTGCCATTGCCTTACTTTTCATAAGTACTTTTGCCGGAAGTGTAGATCAAAACATATACTTACGAAGTCTAAAGATGGTATTGTTAATTTTGATGTCGATCAACTTTCATGACAAAATATTAAAAAATAGGTTCGTTTGTCATAAAAAGGCTCACTTTCATCGGAAGCCTTATATGGAATGGTATGTAGAAAATAGATCTCCACGAGTCTAATTTCACATAGTTGTTTTTTATGTCAAATTACTATTGCGCACCAATTCACCCTGCGAAATATTGCAAATTAGACCGGTTTCCCATATAAAGGCTTGTCTTTGTTAGGGACGGTCTTATAAGAGCTTATTAACGTCCTCGGCCTATCCGATCCAAATTTTCCACATCAATTTACTATATCGAAATACGGTTGAGCAACGATTTCTGTGGAGAAATTTTAAAAATTGCGTTTTTCTATCACTTAATGACTGTATTAAAAAACGAACTTATATGGGCAGTGATCGCGAACTTGGTCCGGTCCAATCGATTTTCAATCGGATTCGTTTTCAAGCCAAAGTCCGTCAATGTACAAATTTCGTGGAAAATATTTCAAAAACTTGAACCTATAGGATGAGCATAAAGAACGTGGACAGACGTAAAATGGACAGACAAGTTTAAATCGACTTGGAAAATTAATTTGAGTCCAGCGATATAATAAAAAGTTGGCGTATGTTAAGTCCTTGTGAATCGAATATACTTAACTCATGTGTGCTTTTTCTCAAAAGCGGGTGCAACAAGCACTGAAGTCCAAATAAAAGCCGGCTTTTTATATTTTAGATTATCTTTTAGTTACATAAGAGGGAATATTTCGATCCAAATGACTTACGGTTTCGTGGAGAGTTTTGAGTTAAGTAAATTTTTAAATTTGTTTCCATTAAATCGGGATGGACGTTAAAGAGAGAAGAAGACAGAATGCCATTTGGACTCAAGTTTTTCTTTACTTGTTGATAGGATATTCAAAATTTTTTGGGCCACTTCTTCCTATTTGTTCTTTTTAGTGCCAGAATTTTCTTCTTAAGTTAAAAAGAAATTTGATTTAGAAATTTGTGAATTTTTAGTGTTCTTGTTATTGTTGTTGGCGTTGTGTTAACAACCCCTAACGGCAATCAAAGTTAATCCCTAATGAAACCTAAAAAATCAATTAAAAGTGTTTTAGTATACATGCATAACTACACATACACCCAAATCAAATGTAGGAAATTTTTAAGTTTTAATTTCAAACGGCAAGCAACAGCTACAACAATAAAAAATAGCAACAGCAGATCGAAAGAAGCAAACCAAATATCCAAACAGGACTTAAATGCATACACACGCACGCATATCGTCATACGGTCATACTCGAATAATTTAACTTAATAGAGAGAGAATAGAAACTAATTGTGCTAAGCATTCACGTATGTGCATAGCTCTGCATGTATAGCGGATAGGTAAACATGCAGAGATGAATTTACAAACAACAAATTTTCACCCTCTAACTCTTTTGTTCAAAAAACAAGAAAAGAAAAAGTGAAAAATCGAGATGAATCTAAAGTAAATGCTGATAACCGTTAAAACGTTTTTGAAAATTTAAAAGGAAATGCAACAAATATAAACAACAGGAGAAAGTAAAGAGAAAACAGAGCGTGAGAATGAGCGATGGGGAGAGAAACAATGAAAGCGAGATAGAGAGAAAGAATGTTTGAGCACAGTAAATAAGTGAGAAAGAGAAGGATATGTAGCGATGGTATAGAATAGTAAAGAGAACCGATTAGGATGAAGAGAGCGTGAGTGTTAACAAATATGGGAGAGAGAGAGCGAGAGAGAGAGAGAGAGAAAGAAAATTGGAGATTTTTCATTATGTTGTTGTTTTCATTTTCGAATAATTACAGTGTATAGGAATTGTTTTGCTGTTTTGCTATTAGCGTACGCATCGTACACGGCTAGTGTACATAACCGAGCATAACTATTTTTGTGCACACACGCACACAAAAAATTTAGAAGGATACGAGTGTGTGTGTATATGAAGGCGTATGATGAAATGTTTTTAATGCTGATAAGTTGTTATAGACACAATTTATGCCTGTTTTATCGAATCAATCCAAACAACACCTGAGTTTTTACAGACAGCCTATAGACTTGACCGGTATGAGAGAAATAACGTCGAGCCACGCAAATGTGAGGCTTTTTTTTAGGGAAGTGCAAGCAAGTTTATTTGTTTCGCCTCGTTTTGTAAAGCAGGGGACATTTTCTCTAAAATTGTTATGCACTTGTAAGCATACAAAACACATACATACACACGTACGTATGTACACGATATTAGAGCGTTGTGCATTGGCCCTAATGCACAAAAATTGCATTGCTTGCGTTTATTTGTATATATTATTACTCATGCCATGGCCTTAGCGTTGCATCAAATGAATTGTGAATCGGTGAAAAATCAATAAAAATTTTCTATTAAATGGAAAAACTTTTCACTTTGCATACGATTGCAAACTTACCTTTTTGTAAAACATTTTGTTACAGTTTTACGTTAATTTGTTTTTCTTTGTTATTTAGAAAAATTTTTATTAAAATTTTGAAAATTATTTGAATTTTTTCCCCCTTTCTATGTAATTAGTTTCTCATAATTAGTTTCTCATTGCACTTGCATTGACTTTTCGTTACATTTTGGAAAACTTTTCACTTTGCTTTGAATTTGTTATAGAAAAGTTTTCGAAATTTGAAATTTTTTTCCTTAAACGTTTGCATTTTGTTGCTTGAGTTTTGATTTTTCACTTTCCTGCCTTGCTGTGCAGTCAAGTAAGCTCTTAAACCTCACATCTTCACATATCCCTTCTATGCTATGTATTCGATTCACAAAGCTTTAACCAAACCTTTAAGAAATATTTAGAGAACTTTTTTATTTTGTTTTTTTTTTTGTTTTTTTTTTTTTATTTCCTTTTTATGTATATGTATATGTTAGAAAAAAAAAAAAGAAAAGGAAACTTTTTAGTTGTTTTCTTTTTTTCCTTTTATTCCCGGACCCGCGCGTCAGTCTACGACAATTGCTAGTTCACTAATAAATTCTGCGTAACACTCAAGCATAAATTTTATCCCCCCACAATGTATATATGTACACATATTTGTTGTTGTTATTGCTGGCGCTTTTAAATATTTTGCTCATTGCGCTGGCGTTTTATAACAACAAAATGTCCTCAGCCCCACTTAAGCTCCCTAATGGAGCCACTATCCTCTAAAGCGCTTTCTAATATGATTTCTAAAAAAAAGTATAATAAACTTTAACTAAAGGAAAGAAATAGAGAGAGAAGAAGTAAAAGCAAATTGGGAAAGAGTTAAGGGCGCTAACTACCTACCTACCTACCTTAGTTTGTGTTTATTTCATTGCAATTTCGTCTACTTTTGTCTACGCTTTCAGCGCTCTAATCGATATTAAATTGATTAACTAAAGTAAAACGACCTAAACAAATAAACAAAAAAAAAAAGAAAAGCTAAGAAAATTATATTCACTTTAAAGTGAATTCTCAATACCTGCCACCTCAAGCTAATATATTAGAATAGGAAAATATTCTACCAAACGTGGTCGCGTCAGGTGGCCGGTCACAACCATTGCGGTCCCCAAGAAGTAATCGCACCCAATTGTAGAATAACATGTTCTGTGGGGTGTGCTTGACATTTTTTTTTTTTTTATCTTATGGGTGTGTTTGGATGAACTTTACTAATCCACCAAATGTTAGCATAGACTTTCGACCTAAGTTAGATATGAGGTGTAAGATAATCTTCTGAATACCGCAGTCCCAGTTGTGCGTATACCTTACATCTATTTTGTAACTGCATGCACTGTTGTCTACTAAGTCTAAGGCATAGTTTTTACAAGCGATGACATATAGAGGGAAACACGCTGTTGACGAAAGCGTATACTTTGCATATGTTGTGTAGCACCTTTCTGAGTGTTACGAACGAAGAAGCAAATCTAAGATACCGCGTTGCTAGATACAAAAGAAAGCGATAAATCAGAAAAGGAGAAGAAGACATATGGTTAAGTTTTACAACTTTATTATGAAAGTTGATAATTACAAGTCATTAAAATGATCACACCAATAATCACTTATATCAAATTGGATTGGAAATTGGATTTTTGGTAGCGCTCATAAAAGAAAAAGAAAAAACAAAGTTTTAGTAAGAGATGACAAAAGCTGGGCCTACTTACTTAGAACTTGTTTACCACAAAGCCAAAGGGCGAGAAGGTCTATTCACGCGATGTGTTAATCGTATCTATTTCAAATTAATTCAAATATATTATTATATACTGTACCGACTAATATCCATGGATTTTTGCAAATTCGGGCAAATATTTGTCGGGATATCGCTGATTTTTGAAATGGCGGGAGAAATTTGATCATGAAGATGTTTAAAGCACAAAAGGAGAAAGAAGCAATATTCGACCTGAACCGATCTTTTTTAACAATCGCCAAGAAGACTGTGAAGAGTCACATTCAACTCAATCGTCTCACAAACCGTCCGTACATCAGGTTGTAATTTCTTACGCATTAGTAGCATTTTGCCAGACTAAAAACCTTCCGGTTTTTGGTCATAGCTTTTTCCAGCAGAGTATTCTCGAAGTTTGGTGTACCCTTTACTTTGGGCCGTGGATTTCACTTTAAAGCTAAGCCTAAAATCTCAATTGAAGTATTTTACAATTTTGAGTTCATAATTTAGAAGAAGTATGAGTACGAGGCCGACTATCAGAGTTCATCAGTTTACTTCCTTCAAAGAAGTTATGCGCCGGTAATTGTGATTTTTACAGAGAGACCTACGACACATGGCAAATGTTGCTAAATCGGTTTTGCTACTTACTTGATCCGATGAATGCTTCTATAACCCACGTTTATATTAAAAGTCCTAATATTCACTCAGTCCGTGGTAGACGTGGGTTACTAGGTAAATATATTTGACATCTTATATTTCATGTGTTAGTTAGTTTTTAGCTTTCAAAATTTCCAACTTAAAGTATGATAACAATCTTCTTCATTTATAAGGCTAATAAATAAAAAAGTGGTCATGGTAGTCAATACTTCTACTTATTAATAAAAAAATAT
>CCAG010018655.1:0-13333 GCA_001077435.1 Glossina morsitans morsitans | reverse complement strand
TGCAACACCCTCAACTGTACATTGTAACGGGGTTTCTTGGGCAAGGCCACTCCACTCAGCCACTCTAGAGTCCGTTCCAAGACAATTTGTAATTGAAGATGAAATGGACCTTCGAGTTGGTTCTTGTTGTTTTATTGTTGAGGAAATTACCATGCGAGGTTTTTCAGAGCGGTAGGAGTGAAAAAAACCAGCTTGGTTGGCCGACCTAGTTTTTTTATATATTTAAAAATTTTCGCACGTGTTTGTTTTACTTCACGTTCGATTTCGCGGGTTACTACAAAGAGACGAATATGTCGCAAGGGTCATAGCAGCCGCTGACCCGTTCCTTATCAACAAACAGAGTGTTCATCAGTCCTTCAGGGATGGCGATTAAAGCTGAACCAGCTCATCCCCTATCCGTAAAGTCAAACAAAAAAACCCTAATAGTCAGCTTGTGGGATATGCT
Source organism: Glossina morsitans morsitans (assembly GCA_001077435.1). Classification (NCBI taxonomy): domain Eukaryota; kingdom Metazoa; phylum Arthropoda; class Insecta; order Diptera; family Glossinidae; genus Glossina; species Glossina morsitans. The sequence continues at coordinate 12,888 of CCAG010018655.1, read as the reverse complement.
TTACTTACCTCGACAGCGGCTATGACACAATTAGAGGCTGAGCGTATTGCGACACGCTCTTTTATAGTGGCGGCCATCAAACTATCCCTTTATTATTATTCTTAAATATGCCACCTTAGGTTTGATCACACTTGTCTGGTCGAACATGTTTGTTTGCCTTTACGAATACATTTTGCCTTCATGTGCTCATGTATGGTTTTTACATCTACCTGCTTTCTTTCCTTATTGCTATACGCCTTTGCATTCCTGTGTTTATACTTATTCTATGGCTACTTATTCTATGGCTTGTACAGGGTTAACCGTTAGGTATGTTTCATGCATGTTGGTATATTCTTAACTAGCTTATAAAGTTGCGTATTTACAGTTATGGGATCTATATAGTTGTGTATTTACACTAGCGTATGCTTATATGTTTACAATAATATAACGTGTACCTATCACTTGGAGAACAGTTATGTAACAGATGAATTTTGTTTTTTTTATGCAATCTAATGCGCTACTGCTCGACTTTCCATAGGTACAATAGTATTCTATTCAATGATTGATTACATGTAAGTTTGTGTGTATATATGTATGTATATAATGAAAGAAAGTAATACTTATCACTTGTGCGAGAGAAGGATGATTGTAGTAAAATCTCCGTAACGGACAACTCGGGCGGACTACATTTGTGCGGATGGACTCGTTTTTATTTTTTTTTTTAGTAAGTAAGCAAAACGCCTCCTTACAACATCTATACTACCCCGAACGAACTAATGTTCGGAAGGTTCCCTAAGCAACTAACAAATCCAAATAAATTAGGCAAACTCGACCCACTCTGCAGTAACTACGCTAAGGAAACAAAAAAGAGTTTAGAAGTACCAGAAGAAAGTGCCATATTACTACTACACAAGCAATGATTTCAATACACAAATAGGCAAATTAGTTTCATCGAGAAAGTAAGTAGCACATAAGCTACAAAATAAATATTCAGGAACTATAAAGTTATAGAACTACAAAATAAGAATAATATTAAAATTAGGGATAACAAAGCTAAAACATAAATTGCGCACCAAAAAAATTAAGATTATATAGCAATTAAATGCAGTACTAAGACCCCATTCGAAAAATGATGATAACAATAAGAAAATAGGAAAGACAGTAAGAAATCTAAATTGCAAACGAAATAATGCAATAACAATTGTCTTATATGGTCATGCTTCTCAAGAGGGAAGATGTCGTATAACCTCTACTTCTTTATTTGCTTTCATTTTAATAACAAAATAACATTAACATAAGCATTTATTTAAATAACAATGAATTCACTAAAATATACGTGAATGATTGCGATCTCGATGTATTGAATTTCCTACTGTCGGCTGGATGTGTCTCCTGTTGGTTCCAAATTTATATCATAAAGATATGACTGAAATTGCAAATAACGAAACTTATAGCCATAAAGATCCTGCAACAAACCTTATATTTAGAAGTTGATTTTGTTCGAACATTTGGTTTCGCCAAAGATATCTTTTGGGAAAGTTTAGACAACCCCGCTTTTTAGTTGTAACGAAATGGTCTATTGTAGCTCCAACCGTAATGTGAGCAAAAAGCAAAGCAACAAACTGAGAGGACGTAGGTAAAGCGCTATCCCTTCTTATAAAATTGAGGCAATGGATAGGACTTTTCTAATTTCTCTTACCATCGACACAGATAGCAAGAAACCTATACAACAGAGACACCCCGCCGTGTCATCAGGGGCACACCTTGATTCCCCTTGATTCCTACCTATTACGCTAGCTTTCAAAAGTAGGTTGCGTTTAGATGCTCGAAAGGCGTTACGGTCAAAGACGCTTTCTCCTTACCACCAAGACACCTGATAGGTTATTGTACCGTCCAAATAGATGCTCACACGGTTCAGGCAATTCGTGACTATGCTTTGCCGGATTTTTAGGTGTTTGCGGTTGTTGTTGAAAATGAAGATTTCGCATGGTCAACCGAAGCACAACTCGTTTTTGAGAATTTGAAAGAACATTTGTGTTGTACACCGTTGTTACATAATCCAAATTGCACTTGGCCACTGTCCAATATGGTGCAATCCAGTTTGGAGAACGTAATAGTGCACCAAGGAGTTATTCCTTTTCTTAACAAGGAAGTTTAGCAGCCTTTTCAGCTATTGAAATAGTTCTGAGCCTATGTGGAAGAGCATCAATTTGAAATTATTACTGGTCACGCTTCTGTCTAGTGGTTAACGTCTCAAAAAAATCTCCACGGTCCATTGGCTAGATGATCATCCAGTTGCAAGGTTTGAACTTTATAAATAAGCGTCGAAAAGGTAGTCAACGCGTTTTGTCTCACTCGTAGTCTCGTGTACACTGCGAAGACCTCGAAGAAATTAATTGGACAGCTGGTTCTTAGAAAAACTGACCGACCGAAATTGATTTGACCTTCTTCAAATTTCAGAGTTTCTCTCCGTCCAAGAGGCACAAAAGAACGTATAAACGATATTGAGATGCTTTTATGCGAGTAAAAACATGACAAGTTTACTATTTTTGATACAAAAATTCCATTCCGATGCATGCAACATAAAGATATATGTATGCATGAATGAGATGAATGAATGTATATGAGCTATTCAAACAAAAGATTATGATACATTGACATAAGAAAGCATATGAAATGGGAAGAAAAATATTATTTGAAAACAATCCATGATTCCTATATACTCGAAGCCACATCAAGGGATGTTTATTCGAAGTAATTATAAATAGCAATATCAAATATAAATATGAACATTATGTACATAAATATATTACGATTAGTTCATATTACTAAACATTTCATCATCAAGGTTTGTCTGTTATTTATTTCTTATGTATTAGCTCCTAATGTTATAATTACGTACGAAAAATATTAAAAAACTTATAAAACATTAAAAATGATAAAAAAGAAAAATCACAGTATATGTAGCATTTTCATTTTATATATCATTATTTTGTGCTTGTGAGCGTTCAGCAAGCTCTCTCCTTTTTCTTTATTATTCAATAAACTTTTCCTAATGGTTTTACTAAGGTAAAAGAAAAACAAATGAATTAAATTTGTTGTTTTTTTAGTTAGAGAGAAGTAGACTAGAGGAGTCGTAGGACCAATTTCGGCATTTCTCTCATAAAATCATGAGCCGATGGAGATAATAGGTGGGGCAGGCTATATAGTGGTTCTGAGCGTAAGATCAGTCCGTCTTGTAATTAAGTTTCGTGAATTCGTTTGTCCTAATATGCATGTGTATTTGTGTATTTCTTTTGTGTAATCGTCTGTGAAGTGACTTTGTGATAAAAAATTTTAGAAACAGTTTTTAAAGGAAGAATTATTTACAATTTACTTACTTTTACAACATTCTTGACTCACCTTTCTTTACGACTTAAATTTTTTTCCCCATTCACTCATTCTGCTCAATTATTGTGCCCTTTTAAGCAAGTTATCATAATTGATGTATATCCGCTAATCTTTTTTGTCGGCGGACAGCTGCATGACGCGCCATGAATATACACTGAGTTTTTCCATCTCTCGGAAATTTATTTTCTGGGAAAATCAAGTACTTGACATGAAACTCGAATTGAGATTTCCGTAACACAATAATAATATTGATCCAGAAGGCATTCTGATTGTTAGATATATATATCCGGCAATGCTTCCATATTGAATTACTAAATTTGAGGCATAGTGAAATGAAAACTACTGAATTAACTTGATGCACGTGTTTCTTGCACACTGTACATTTGTGATCATACTTTCCGATAAACTATTTGACATCAATGCACTTAATGTCGACCACAATAAGCGCCCTTTCACTTCGTCAGTTGTAGCTGTCGCAAAACCATAGAGCACAACTTTGAACAGTTTATTATTTTTACTCTCGTGAGTTAGAATTTGGTACATTTTATGTTTAAAACCCAAATTCCTTAGACACAGGGGTTTTTACCGCATTTCCAAAAATTACAGTTAATTCACAGAATCAAAAAATAGAGACGTGCTGACTAAGGTGAATAACTCGAAAGCAGCTGAAAAGTTCAAATATTCTCGTAAACGTTCTCGGAGAAATTACATTCAGTTTAACTCGTGAATGAGATCAATTCTAACCGCCCTGGATTTACCGCTGACTTTAAATCAAAAAAATTTAGAAATGGAAAATCAGTAAATTTGAAAGCGGCCGTCATCACATTTACGTCATCACATCCATGACGTATACAAACTGGCTATAGAACGCGTTCTATGCACGAACAGATATATAATGCTCTCAAATGCAGAAACTGTCACATATTTGTTCATACCAAAATTCACCGCAAAAGTGTAACTCTTTCCGCGACAAATGTCCAACCATCTCTGCATGATATTTGTGATGGAAATGGCCTAGTTCTTTCAAACATAAATCAATCATTAAGATCAACTTACCCTTGTACTGCACGTGATGCATTGTAAATCTTCGGCTCAAATTCCTATGCACACCTCATTACACTAGATACATCAAGAGCTTCCTTTACACAAGTTGGGACAACAACTCTCCAGCACCGACAAACTCTACATCATAAAACCATTTGAAACAATAGTTTCACCTCCAGTTTCAAAAACTACAACAACAAATTTTATTAAACAACAAAATTTATTAAAAATGCACCAGCTGAAACAGCTTCACAAACCACCCACTTAGCATGGCAACATTATAAAATTTCATATGAAAAGCTGCAAAAACAAAAATCTATTCATTAATAATGTTGAACTCTTTTATTTCAAATCTCAAATACACAATCTCAAGAGATGAAAATTATAAGCAAAAACCTTCATTTCCACATTCACCACCAATGCTGAAACGCACATGATATTGAGTTAGTGGATTTATTTATTTATTCACTTACTTATACATGAAATTCAACTAAGCTAAATTAACAGTCGAATTCAAGTAAATCTTAATAGTAAACCTTACACTAATTATTTTAAAAGCTAGTATACAATAATTAAAAAAATGTGAAAAAGGAATAGTAAAAACAAAGTAATTCATAATAATCATTCAAATAAAAAAAAAGTATGTACACAGCTAGCACAGAGCACACCCACAACAAGAACAGATCAAGATTACAAATGAACCCCTAAACCATTGCAAACATGCCTAAGCTTGGTAACCGACAACGTTAACAACACCATTTAATTTTCGAAATAAAAAAAAAGAAAATTTAAGAATGCAAGTTAGTTTAAGTACGACGTAGGTAGATCGCGCATATTAAGCAAAGTTGGTTTAATAGACTTTAAAGAGTCCGATAATGAGAATAAGTGATAGACATCATTTAGGTTTCTGCAAACAACCCTGAGCGGGTTAAACAGCTCATAATTGAATTTACATTGGCGAAGCTTAAGTGCCTAGAGAAGCGGTTAGGGACATTAAAACTTAACTCACCAAGTAATGCAGGCGAGTCAATAGTGCCATTTATTACGTTGATTACGAAGCAAACGCCAAGAACAAATCTACGCTTCTCGAGAGACGGTAAGGACAACAGGAGCAACCTATTTCCATAGGGGGGAAGAGAGGCAGACGCATCCCAACCCAAATTCCTAAGGGCGAATAGCAAGAATTGCTTTGGAATAGATTCAATTGAAGCACCTATATGAAGGAGACCACACAACAGAAGCATACTCAAGTATAGGTGTAACCAAACACATGTACAGACTTTTGGTAATATAAGGATCATCAAGCTGTTTGGACCACCTCTTAATAAAACCAAGCGCGGACATAGCTTAGCTTAACGAGAACCCGACGTGTAAGTTAAAACGTAGCCTATGGTCTGTGAACGACTCGACGTCCTCCAGCTTGTGTGAATCTATGAAATAGTGGGCAATGAATGACTTCCTTCTTGAGAAAGAAAGCTTCTTTATTTAGGTTTAGTGTCATATTATTCGACGAAGATCATGCCACCAAATTATTCAGGTCAGTTTGAAGCTGATATGATTGCGATTCTAGGGAAAAAGAAGAAAACAGTTTCACATCATCAGTATACATAAAGATCTGGCTGGATGTAATCACCGAGGGCAAGTCATTAATGTATAGATTAAATAAAATGGGTCCTAAGTTGCCACCTTGAGGTGCGCCTGACGTAACGCGGAATTCATGCGAGGTGGTGAAGTTAAACAAAAGCCTGAGTGACCTATTATGCAGATAGGAGCTTACCCATTTCACTAAATGGGAAGGGAAGCCATCGGGTTGAAATTTAAAAATTTGTGGTCAAACAAATCAAACCCAAGTAAACTCTAACAGATTGTTGACCGTAGATCTTCCCTTTCGAAAGCACCGTTGGAATGGAGAAATATTTGCATTTTGGAGAACTCAACCCTTCAAAAATTTCATCTTCAGAAATAACCAAATTAGGTATTGAAACCAATTTAGTTATAGGATATGGGTAATTTACTGATAAATCGAAACTCGCTGTCGAAAAGTTTCGTCGGAAGTACTCAGCAAACAGATTTGAGATTTCAAAATCATCCGAGTAATCAGAGCCATTAAAAGAAACATGCGAGGGATGTGCGGAAATTTTTTCTTTTTGAGTTAATAAATTTAAAGAAGTATTTAGGATTAACAAATAGAGAGGATTTAATGAACTGAAGGTATATGAAATAATATTGGTGGTTGAGGGAGTTAAATCTATGCCTTGCGGCTGAGTAAGCGAAATAGTCTAAAGAAGAGCCACTTTTCGAAAATTTTTTGAAAAGCTTGTTTTTCCTATTCTTATAATATCTAATTGTCTTGTTAAACCACGGGGGACACCAGCTTCGAGGACGGCACAGCTTAATCGGAACAGATGCAGCAATAGCTAGATTTAATGTATTACAGAACGATGACAATAAGCTTTCTATACTTCCGGTTGAGAAATCAAGCCTCATATGTGAAAGGTGATATTTTAGCAATACAATATTGGTTTCACGAAAATCATAATATTTGGTGGAAAAGGTTGGATTTGGAATATTAAGGCCGTTCAACGAACCATCATACTTCTAATGAAGGGAAATGCACATTGCTGAATGATAAGGATCCTCAGATAAACTAAAAGGTGGACAACGATTTACACTAATCTCAGGAAAATTGGCATAGCACAGATCAAGCAGTCTACCATTACAATTAGGGGTACGGTTATATTGAACTAAATTATGGTCAAATAATTCGTTAAAGAACACAACAGCTCTATCAGATGTTGAAGTGGGAATCAAACAGCCAGAATTATCACTGTTACACCAAGTGAGTTGAGGCAAGTTGAAGTCTGCCAACGCAACGACCAAATCGGTGGGTCTAGACTGCTTGGCCACTTCACAAGTGAGGGCAGCCTGTTTCTTATATATGGAGATATCAGAATTTGGTGGAATGTGGGAGCAGGTTATAAATAGCTGTTATTAGGTATTTTCGCTCGAATGGCTATAAATTCAACGTCAGGAGAAGTGGGAAATTCTATTGAATTAGACGGGACTGACACAGCTATGGCAATTAATACACCGCCATCAATGTGATTCAATCGATCATTTCTGAAAACTTGGAAAGAAATATGGAGAAGTTCCGAGAAATGTAGATCAAGTTTTAACCAAGTTTCAGTGAAGGCCAAACAGGAAAACTCCATGCTCCCTGAATTAAGGAAAGTAGAATTTTTGAGTTTAGGCCCCTAATATTTTGGTAAATGACAGATAATGATGCTGAAGAAAGATTTACTTTTTTGAAGCGCAAAGGGTTACTGCATTAGTATTACGGGGATGATCTCGAGGGATAAATTCCTTAAGTAAGGATCCAACTGGCCGCAATGGTTTATTTAACAACATATCCATGTTGTCCGTCGGAAGTAGCATTTTAAAAGACGAGATTGCTCTAGATTGAGAAGGAGCCAATTTGAAGTTACACTAAGACTTCTAATCTTATGTAAATTTATATAAAATCTTGAAACATGGGATATGCGTTCTTAATGAAATTTATCACACAATATGTCAACAAAATTGAAAAAAGGAAGCTTAAATATTATGATTTGTAGATGTTATTGCCAGTAACTTACAAATTAGGGCTAATATTTAATGTTTCGGATTTCATTGCGAAAATGGCTTTGTGCTACAACCTATGACAGATATCGATCTAAATTTGGTTGTAAAAATTTAAGGCAATCATTGAAAATAACAAACTCTAGGAAGCATTGTCAAAATCCGCAGTTGAAAAATGCAATTAAATTGATCCAAGTACATCTGGACCCGCACCAAGCCACGTTAACCCAAACTGAATTATCTTGCAAGACTTCAAGTTCCTATCCGTATCGAGATCCATACAATACCGGCCATCATGAAAACGAGCTGTAAAAAAAATTTCAAGCATGAATAAAGCACTTAAAGTTCCTTAATTAAACGCCGATGTTTGATATGCATAAGTCTCGAAGAAAGCAGAAGAAACTGTTATGCGTTAACCTTAAAAACAGCAAAGGAGAAAGAAAGTGAGAGGAAGACCTCTATACAGGAATTTTTCTTAAAAAAATTTCATAAGTCATATAATCTTTTAGTACTCACTCTATTTATTAGGAGCAAAGCAGACCGCAACCCTATTTGGGTTGCTCGGTCTAGATAGACATAAAAATCTGCGAATATTTCATCTATTGGTCTACATTGGTTCATAAGAATGTTCCAATTGTTGTGTTTTAAAAGTCATTCGGATCTCTTGTTTACTATACAAATATCCATCAAAAAAATATATCTTATTTTAAATATTAAATATTTCTTTTCTTGCTTGTGGAGTGTATTCAAATATAAATAAGCTTACCGGAGCCTCTGAATTAAATTTTTAGCTAAGGCGGAGGAGAGGGAGGAAGGCAAAGTCAATGTGGTTTCAATGTGGTTTATGTGGGAAACCTTCGGATTGAAAATATGAAGTACATGATAAAATTGAAAGTACATAATAAATTTTTATACTAAATTTTGAAAATATTCAATCGATTGGTTCCCTTCTAGGTTTAAATGTGTTTCTTACTCTTTTCGACGCAAAAGCGTGACTTTCCGATGGAACATAAAAAGCCGGAAAACTATGTTGTTTGTATGTAATTAAAGTGCGACAAGTTTTATTATCCCTGCGAACATGTTCCGGTTTTGCGTCTATTTTTGTTGAATAATTTTACACATGCACACATGCCAAAGATCTGCTGCTCCATAAACCTAATAATTTACCGAAAGAATTTTCAATAATATCATTATGACTTTTCTGCATTTGCATCTAATTTTATTTCTATTTGCGCCTTTGTTACAGTGCCTTCATTTTTCTCCTCTTAGCGCAACATTTATGTTGGTTTCGAAATTACTGCGATAGGTTATGACACATCTGCATTTGTGTCACAGGAACATTTTTTGCGAAAAGTTTGAAAGTACTATACTAGTATATATATATATATACATATCCTATATTAGTACACTTCTATATAGATACTATACTAACATTAACATTGTGAGCTTGGCATAGGGGACATAAATTTATTTGATTTAGAAGGTATACATAAAAACATCAAATATATAAAATTACAAGGGTTTCAATCTGATATGTTAATTAACATATTGGCTTTGGCCGCAGACATTTGCAATAGGTTAGACCGACAGTCAGGTACTCTTCGAAATCTTCAGAAGGTTCAATCACTGATTTGTATTTGGCCACAGCGTCAAGGTTTGAAGGTTCAATCAAATGGGACGAATATCTTTGACGTAGAGTCGATGCGTGCAAGTACTTAAATAAATCGCTTACCAACTCGATGAAAAAGGATAAGGGCTTGTGAAAGGTGTCCCCCATTATAAAAGGACTTTCTACGGTCATATCCAATTGAGAGCATAGCTCTTCAAAAATGATGCAAGACTTTCTCAACTCTTTAACTGAAGCATATATGCGGCAACTATATACAGAAAATAACAATTGAAAAGGTTGTCTATTAAAACTTTTCCTATTATCTTACTTCGAATTTCGTATGCTCTTTATCTTCTCCGTCATATCTAAGAGTACACTGTCTTCCGCTGGTGCAGGATAAATTTCGGGATATTTACAGCAGGGCCCGGTACTTTAAACGGCAAGAGTTCTTTATCGATTAAGAAGAAAAAGGAAGACTGGGTATAATTACCTCTTCAGTAGAATATATCTTTGAGTTAGCACCCATAACCTGTTAGCCCATTCCATTTGCTGAGTCAATTCCTTTTTAGCGAAATTGTAGTGAGCACGAAACTCGTTTTCCAACACCAATAACTGATTAAGAGTTTTCTCTTCGAGTTCATAATGACGAAGAGACCGATCACTTGAGTTTTGTGTTAAAGACATGTATATATTATTATTACAGTTCTATTGCAGAAATATTTGCTTATAGCACAGAAGACAGTTTACAAATCAATCAATTTTCCATTTCTGAAATTTTCAGAAAATTAGATTTCAGAAAACACCACAACCTGCTCTGTTTTAAAAAATCTGTAAATTGTGTTCGAAAAATGAAAGAAAAGCTGAGAATAAAATGCAAGTGGTTATTGAAAATTATGTCACTTGATATAATTTAAAATCAAGTAAGAAAGTTATGTTCGGCTGCAACGGAATCTTTTATGTCTACCATCATCGTCCTAGAAAAAATTACAAAAAAAAAGGAAAATATTTAACGACCTTACTCTTCATAACTGGATAGACGTGGCCGATTTTTCCATTTTTATGCAGCCTTCCTATAGCCTCACTCATAAAATATACGTGCAAATTTTTATAGGTTTATCTACGGTGGTGTGTTAGTAGACAGCAAAAAATTATATTTGGGTTTGCAGTTCACGTGATACTGTGACGTGCCCTTCGACTGATTTCGGCCATTTTCAATATCAATCTGTGTACAAGAACTTCCATGTTTCTACCAAATTGGAAGCTGATATTTTCATTTTTTGCGGTCACGACAACCTTAAGGCGAATCAGAATTTGATGCTGATCATACGTATATATTCTATTATCCGGTCTCTGAAGCTGTCTTCTGGATGTTGCAAATGCCCAAATTGCAAAATGAACATATGAAAACAGACTTAGCCTGATACGGTTACCGTCACTGGTAAGGAGACGGGACGTACTTAGGATGGTTTTTACGATTAAATTAATTCGGGGCTAGGTTTTCTCTTCTTATCTGTTAATCATTTTCGACATCAATGTCCCGTGCCAACATATTTCTTTTAGACACTCTCATTGCCGCACTGTCCACTGTTTAATCCGGTTAGCTTGCTTGCAGATTTTCAGGTTACCGACATCAAAAAGAAAATTTTATTTTAATAACCGGAGCTATCTCAGTATATTGTTGACGAAACTATGATCAGACTTTATTTTTTAATTTTTATAGTGGACATACTTTTAGATTTTGGTCAGACTGCTTAAGCTAAACCTTCACACGCTATGTCTCTCCTCCCACTTTCTTCTGACCATCCTCATATTACTTTCAAACATCACATTACATGAATTACGGTAATAAACGGAATCGCAAAATGGAAAGGCAGGAGACCGATTTCAGTAATAGTTCCAGTTGTGTATGCATTTATTTTTGAAAAAAATCCCTTAATTCAAATTTTTATACATTCTCTCTCAAATTCGTACACCATCCATTGGTGTTGAGAAGAAAAAATTTTTCAAAGCGTCAAAGCAAGTAATATAAGTGTTTTATAAAAAAAGTGAAGAACTGAAAAAGGAATAGTTTTGATTACTTGCTTGAAAACTGCTTCCATCGATTAAAAACCTGCTTCCATTTTCATGTAGGACATGTTCTAAAAGATTGAAAAATAGTTGTGCTTTTTGAAAAGAAGTCTTTATATTCATTTTAAGAGACGCATCTAGGAATTTTTTTTTTTGCCATATATCCAAGATATGTAAGTTCAAAGGCGGATCAAATCACAAGAAGTACTGATATAACTAGTATTAAGAATGAAGACAATGGCCGATCCATAGAGATATCAATACAGTAAGTAGGGATTTAAGTATTTCTCTGCAAATAGTACCGTTATACAAATTCGAAAGGCGCGTTTTCCTTTATTTCGCAGTTGTATAACTGCAAATAATGGGTCTACAGAATGTTGAAGCTGATCGTCGAGAAATCGTTCCGCGCATTGCCGATTACTTTAACCAAGCTTTTGATCTTAAAGCGGTTGAAAAAGTGTCTTTGGCTTAAATTTCAATTGTCAAAAAAGCAATAAACAACAACAGCAACAGATGTAGAAAACTTTTGAAACATTGCATTAGCTGAAAAAGGGTACAAAATAGGTACAATTAAAAAGTTAAGTAGTCCTTAGAAATCCTCGAAACGATATGACAGTAATTTATTTGCAGCGGTTTCACTTTACGTCTCATATCAAATGTATTAATCAGGCAGTCATATCCGACACTTATTAAATTAACCGGCAAACCCGCCGATATGCACAAATCACGGCAGGGTGCCGCATGTGCATCACTTGCGTTAAACAGCTTCCGTTTTGCTTATATATCATAAAGAGTAACTGTTCCTTTGTAAGAAGCTATACACAATTGAAAACGTTTGCTTGGATGGAAACGTGCTAAAGTAAAATCAAGCATTCGCGCAAATTTTGTCAATTAACCATAAATGATTTTTACACTTATTGTCCGTCAATATTAAAGCTGTCAACTTTGGCCTTTGTTTTATGACCATAAACGTTAATTAATTCACATTCAAAAACTTCAGCTATATACTCGTCAGAAGCATTGTTATCCAAGTATAAAGCTGATAAAGCGTACGATTAGTACTAAATTTAAGTTCGAAGTGAATGTCAAGGAAAAAGAAGCGGTAAACAATATATATATATATATATCTAAATTATTATTATTATTATTATTATTATTATTATTATTATTATTATTATTAT